>VZRE01015382.1:91554-314487 GCA_013396775.1 Cephalopterus ornatus
GTCTTTCTGCTGTGAAATTGTCATTTCCCCATGCTTCTGACACTTGCACTGTTCAGTGATAGAGGTCATTGTCCCAGATTTCAAATTACAAAATCCAGAAATTTTTTATGCTAAAGTCTAGTTTTTCTTTTATTTTTTTCTTTTTTCTTTTTTTTAATAGTTTTCTATCTCTGTAGGGCTTACTTGATCACCAACTCTGTGCTCCTTCTGACTGTAACCATTGAACACTCATCTGTTTTTGATTAGAGGAAGACTAGTTTAGAAACTGTTGATCTCATTAAAATATCAAGACTTAAGTATAATTGGGCTACATCTGCCCGAGATACCCTACACTTGCATGAAACTCAAGGGTGGTGATTTTATGGGGAATCTTTAGGTCTTTGACAAAACCTAGAAGAGATCAGATAGAAAGGCAGCTTGTAGCCATTGCAGCCTCTGCCTCTTCAGGACAGTGAGGAGTGGGCTGGTTTCTGTTGGGAAGAATGTCACCTTTTGTCACAGGATTTAGCAGCTGTATCTTATTTTTAGATGTGTGATTTCTTCATTTTGGCTAGAACATCTGTTTGGGTTCTTAATATTTGAGCTTTTGCTGTAACTTCAGTGCTATGAAAACATTTCCTCAAAAGCTTAGCTTTTATGAAGAACAAATTGCTTAATTATGAAAATCATTCATTTAAGGCATGTGACAGAAATAAATCCTCCCAATTTTAGCAAACAATGGGAAGTTGTCAGCTGAGAAAAACTGAACCATGCATTAAAAAATCTTTTTAAAGATTCTAAGAGAAGGAAATGAAATATCTGTTTAACACAAGCATTAATCATCCAAGAGGAAGAAATGCAGTTTAATTACATGAATTACATATTAATCACATACTTGTTTAAGTGCTGAAAGCAAAGGTGAGAGCACAGGATAGAAATAGAAAATATGCATTTGAACTTTTTAGATGACTTTGCTTTGGCTACCTTCCCATAATCCTGGGAGATAGTTTCTGTATTAGACAGTGTGGAAACACTGCAAGAGGAAGATTAGCAGAAGTACAGTATTAATCTCAAATACAGCAATATGCTCTGAAATGGAAAGAGAATTCTGAACTGTGAATTTTAAAGTTGATGTTCAAGCACGTGATTCAGAACTTATTTTTATTGTTAGATGCAGTTTTCATATTAGATAATGTTGAGTCTACCTTACTTAAGAGATGCAATAAAAAAGTAGAAGCAATACCACATAACTTTTGAAACTAATCATCAGAGCAGGGAACGTACAACTACTTCAGTGAAATATTTGTGGGCAACTTGCAAATCCAATTAATTACTCTTATGAAAAACTGTTGGTATTTTTGAGTTATCCATTAGATGCTTCTGCAATTTGTTCACAGGCAATTTGCAAACAGAAAAAGACCTGAAATCCCATTTGTGCAATTTTCATTATAAATGACTCATTCAATTCTGGCGTAGACAAATAAATAACACAGGACACACAAAAGTGTTTTGAAATCCATGCAAGAAACAATGCAAAGATTCAGCAAAGAGAAAATGCAAGTTCCAGAATAAGGTGAACAGTAGCTGAAATGAGGCCATACAAAGCTTGCGCCTGGCATCCAGCTAACATCAGTATCTCACTGGGGCAAATCCTCACTGATATGACCAAACAGAAAATGCTTGGGATGGCAATTAAATTCAGAATACCATTTCCCTCTCTTTTTCAAGATCAGACCATCTACTAAATGAAATAAATATTAACAAAAATGTCAAATCTGACTATATATCCTTCTTTGAAGGATATATAAAAAATGGAGCCCAAGGCCATGTGAAAACTCGTTTTGTGCATGAACTGTGGTTTATCTTGACATGGACAGATGGATTTTGATTATTGTCAGAGTAATTCTCCTTTTGATCTTAAACTGTGGTTGTATCCAGCATATCATGGCCCCCTCTTTTTAGTTCATCTGTTTGTGGAACATAGAGTTACTTTAAATTGTCAGTCTGCCTGCTTTGGGGCTCTGATAGACTTATTTAAAACAAAACCTAAACTCCAATGGTGAGTATAAGTCTTAGAGGAAAACAAATAAATCTCAAACTCTCAAATGAAAGGCAGGAAGACTGCTAATAGGATCCATGGCAGAGCTAAGTAATCAGCTGAGGCAAATATTGTTGCAGTCTGTCAGCTCATACAGAGATAGTTATGATTAGTGTTTTGGATACTCCTGAGCACAGAGAATAAAATCAGACACAGAAATCTTTCCTGCCACAGAGAGATGGTTTTCTTATGCTGAATTGTCACTTTGGTTGCATAAGTTCAAAAGTATTCCTATTTAATTTCTTCCAGATACACAAGTCTCAGGATTTCGGCTTTTGGTGGAAATAGAAGAGTTTCAATAGAATTGACTCTGAAAGAAAAATAACATCTTGAGCTTAGATGAAAAGGACAGCAAATGTCTTGTATAGCTTGTAAAGTCCTATGGCTTGAAACCCAATATTGTTGTATATATCTTCTAGTGGACAGAACAAAGAGCATCTCTCTATGCAGAAAGACTTTGTAGAGAAGAGGGCTTTTTAGCAGGGTTTATTTTAAAAAGAGGAAAAAAATAAGTGGGGAGGTCAAACAGGAACAGACTGGGTTATATTAACTGGGTTGGAGTATTTCAAGTCTTTAAAAATCTAATCTATCTTAAAAGACATGATCAAGAAAATGACGTTGTTTTGCCTAACAGTGGGCCATCCCATCCACCAAGGCGGACTGAAGTGATAGAGCAAAGGCAAAAAGAAAAGGATGAAAGAAACTCTGAAAAGATTGAGTTCAGTCTATCCCAGAGACACCCATCTATATTTGTTTGGCCTTGGAAGTCCTAATAAAGTGGTATATTTTGGTTTTCACAAGCATGCTGTGATGGAGCTTTGAGATGCCATAAACAATAAAGAGGAAACTAGAAAATAGCTATCATGCAAAATAATGCAGGGAGTGGAGGAATCATTGTCCATATCTGGCTCTATTCTGTTTGTGCAAATAAATTCTTTGCTGTGTTGCTTAGTTTGTCTCTGAAATGGTGCTAATAATAGCAAGTGTCTTGGTAAAAGGTTGAATTTCCTTTCAACAGCTTTGTACTTTGCTTTTGGTGAGCCTCTAATACTAGCTAGGAAAATGTCTCTAAACAATGTATCAAATTATTTATAATATTTGTATAAAGGAGAAAATAGCTTAAAAAAATAAGAACATTCAAGATACAGTTAATTTGTGATACTTAACTGGAAACAGAGAATGAGCAAAATGATTTCAGAAAACTATATTTAAATATGTCTTGCATATGTTATCTGTCCAAAGCACAGAATAAGTGTTATTGTGTGTTATATATAATTCAGGAAACATTTTATTTGATAGGCTGGCAACCAAAGAGATTTATTCTTCCAAGGCCTACTGTCTGTTTTTGGACTATTTCAGAGCTGCAACAGCAAATAAACAGTCTGTTTGCATTTGTAATAGACGTGATCTGAAAGATCTTGGCCTACAGAATGCATTTTCCAGGAGAAAATAGAACACCTCAAAGGGGATGACAAACACTACATGAGGAATACCCATAGGAAACAGTTTTCTCTGCCAGGGGAATACCTTTCAGATGTGTTCAGAGGCTCTTGAAGTTTTACTGTAAAATTCAGTAAAAAGAAGATAAACCTTATGCTGTGGATATTTGAAAATATTAGCAAATAGCCAGGGAGAGATTTGATTTGTGCTGGCTTAAAACTAAATATATTAAATAATTTTAGTTTGTATTAGGTTTGAAAATATTTGTAGGACTATTGCATTATTATTGTTATAAATTGTGTTGATATTCTTGGCTGTATTTTTTCCTCTTCACTCTGTCTTGTTATCAAAATGTAACTATCAGTGTTTGCCAACAGTCAAAGAGGTACATCTCGAATTTTTTCTTGCTTCAGTTGTATTCCAAACTTTTATTCTTTCCATGTATGTGGTATAGTTACCAGTCCTAACAGGTTGTCCTTCTTTCTTTTTAAGAATGGATACTCTTAGTGGAGCATTTTAAGGGCCAGAAAAAAATCCTGAACAGAAATTGGTGCAATTACTATTAAAACCAATGGAGTTCTGCCAGCTGACACCATCTGATGATTTGACTTTGTTTCTTTTAACTTTATTTTTTTCACTGTTTAAATAAATTTGTCAAGTTAGGCCCAGCTCAGAGTTTTTATTTTTGCCCAATAAGAAATGATCTGGATCTTTTAAATAGCTTTCACATTTACATTTTTCAGAGGCTGTGAAGTTTTGATGTCCTACTGTGCTAAGCCGATAACAGTGGTATGTCCAGGATGCCAGGATCTGACAGCTGTGCTACTTTTCAGCTATTAAAAACACAGTAACTTGAACAAAACTACAACAGTGTATTTGCCTGCCAGTCGTTACTTTTGTCTCACAAGATTTTTCAAGCCCTTTTTGGCTATTTTATGGGGCAATTTTTTGTTTTCTTCTAAACTAATTTACACTGAACTGTATTTTCCTTCTGTTGAACCATTTACTGAGACGCAATCTGTTTGGATCTCAGTGTTTTGTCTGTGGTGTTCAGCAGTTCATGCAGTTTTGGGATGAGCTCTCCAGCAGTGACAGCTTTTATTTTTCCCTGTTAACTTCAGTCAAACTTATAGTTTTGGAGGATACTAAAGGAACCATGAAGGTCCTAGCAAACTACTGTAAAACTACCACAAACCCTGTTGATCCAGGTAGAGCCATAATGCAGTATTCACACCGCTTAAATCTAAGCGTTGTTTCTTAACTTAGACAATTTGTCTCCCAAGTTTCTTGTAGTGAGAAAAGAGACAAAGTCTTTTTGCAATGTGCTTAAGGTAAGCCTAAAAAAGCTCTAAGCCATCCCCTTTAGAAGCCTGTTTTTCTCTACTGTCCGTACATAGGGAATAGGGAGAGCAGCCTCCTTGTGCAGGTTGTGTAAGCCACCCTGCCTGAATCAGAGAAAATGAGTTTGTAAGGAAGATATTTCCTGTAATTTATTTTTTCTCTTAAATTTTGAATGAAGGACCAGCCATTCCACTGGTAACGAGACTGTATTTCAGACTATTGATTCTTGTGTCTCAATTACATTGTCTATTTTCCTGATAGCCCGTCAGAACGTTTTCTTTCTGTGGCTCAAGCCTGCTACTCCCATATCATCTGTAATGAAGATGTAGAGCATGCTCCTGCAATGCCTTTTTTTTTTTTATAATGGTGTGATATTAGTGATTATTTATCATCCATGATTAGTTCTTTTCAAAAATGCTGTGACCAAGCATCTCTTCCTCATCAACTCCATATAGATGCCTATTTCTCTGGAGTGATGTTTTACCTTTCTTTGGTGAATTGTGTACTTTTTTTTTGACCACTTCTCTAATATGTCAGTTTTCTGGTTTTGCTCCTCTTCGGCCTTTCATGCTTACGGTCCTTAATAGTTTTTGCCATCTGGTAATGTAATAAAAACAAAACCTAAACAGACATTTCTTTGGTGCTTTAGTCTTGGCAAAGTGATGTGGCCTGTTAGTTGTTGTTGTTGTTGGTTTTTTTTTTTTTTTTTTGGGGGGGGGGTGTTGTGTTTTTTTTTTTTAATTACTTTCTAGACTTTTTAAGTGATTGCCATACTTACCACTGTCTTCTGAATTGCTAATGCATGTATTCCTGCTCTTGAGACATTACCTGTCAAGCAAATTGTTCCAATTAACCTGGTGGTTCCCAATTTGCTAAGCAATCTTGAATCATAGAATCTCATCAAGTAGCCTTTGGAAATCTGAATATGCTTATATTTCCACTTAATTTCCCTTATCTAAAATGGTAGTAGTATAAAGCTGCAGCACATTGGTTCATTAAGTATAACCTCCAGTGCTTTAAGCCACTCTCAAACTCTGTATTTATCAAGAAACTCTCTAACAGATGGAATATAGTTATAGCACCAGCTTAGAACCTGTGAAATCTTAAATGACAGTTTCTCACTGAAACAGCTTTTTTCTCATCTGATGTCATTTAATCTCCTTTTTGTCTAAATTCTCTTCTGGTAATTTGAGTTAAGAACACATTCTCCTCTTTATTTTATCTCCTCTGTTCAAATGACAAGTACTTCGTTTTCAAAAATATTTGAAAAATGTGGGTAAAACAAAGTCTGTCTCAACCAGATTTTAAGTGTTTTTCTCAATTTAGATGTTGTCAGTTTATGGAGTTAAATTTTTCCTATTCACTTAGATTACACTCATAAAAGATAGTTATAGATAGGCTGTTCAAGGAATTTTTCCTGCAATTTGAACTTTATCCAAAAGGTTACTGGTTTCCTAGGACAACCTTTCTGGCCAGTTCAGGTGTGGTATGAATGTTCCACTATGGCTACTTTACTAAATGTTTGGCCAGAATATTAGTGTCTTTATTGAATATCACAAGGACTTCAATGAGAGGATCACATTGTTCATAAGAACAAGAAAATGCAATTTCATTTAACTGGATTGCCTTCAACCCTGTACTCAGACTGTAATTAATCTAAGAGACTGATATTCTGCTTTGGGTAGAAGCGGAAATACCTGTTGTAATATTATTAGGGAGGAGCCTAATCTGGATGCAGGTAGTCATGGCAAAGGGCTGTACAACAAAGGGACAGACTGTGACCCTTGGGGTTCGGTCTCAGTGATGGTTGTAAGGCCACACAGTGACAGAGGCTAAACCTGTGCTCTGTGCTGCTCCACTTCTTCAGTGTGGTTTGATGTTCTCAGTTCAGTTTAGGCTAAAACACACACCAGGAGTACCTGAGCCAGTGAGTTGAAAGGAGGGCAGCTGGACTAGATGATTTTTGTACAACTCTTCCAACTGAACTGATCCATACCAACTCTCTAATTGTTTTGTGCTCTGCCTAGAAGGATTAGTGGTCAGAGGGAAAGACAGTGCAGTGACAAGACATGGACTTGTCAGTCAAAATCCCACAGAAATACCTTCTGGAATTCCTTGTGTTATCACTATATTGAAAACAGACAGATTGACAAAGGAGCAGAAATCCTAGAACTTGATCCTTGTAAGCAACTTGATTTCTAATGAAATTGATTTTCTTTTTTTTTTGCCTTTTAAGTACCTGAACATTGTTTCTGACATTGAAATAGGGTGTTTTCAGATGCTTTTAAATGAATTCCCGAACAAACTTGGAGATAGACTTTCTGGTATGTACTCAAGAGTTGTGTGGGTTTTGCTGTAATATCTGCTTAGCAAAACCTAGTGTTTTCAAACCTTAACATTGTGGTTTCCGGTTAAGACTCAGTCTGTAACTCAGTTCCTTCTATTGAACGGAAGAAATCAATAATAATAGGTTTTAGGACTTGTGCTCCATAGGCACAAAATACATTTTTATGCAATGCTACATTTTGAGTTTTCACTGTGGGAATTATATTGGAAAACTAGAGTGAAAATGGATTTGGTTTAGCAAGCAGATTTCACAGAAGCTTGAACTGTAGAACTCAATGCATTTTTCTGGTGAAGCTAAGACTTCCAATGATGATGATAATCAAATCTGAAATGCAAAGAGTTAGTGCTGTGTTGGGTGCTTATTTGCAGTGCATAGTAATTTTTCCATGGTGAGATCCCTTAGGATGTTTTACAATTCAGGACAATACGTAAGAGCTTATAGCTTTTCTCATCAGCTCCTCTTTCTGCTTATAAATTCTGTGTCGGCTGTCTAATCACTGGAAAATATCTTTATTAAAGCAAGCTACTAGATAAATAAGTTTCCCAGTTATAATCACAAATATATGTCATTAAACACACTGGAAAGGCTGAACACATTGCAGCTGCCTGATGCATTCTGTATAATTTTAACTTATGCTAACATCAGAAACTTTCTGGTATGAACACATGAGACTGGACTACGAAGTATCATGGTAATAAGTGGAATATTTTACTGGACTCTGATCTCAGATCTGGATTCTGCCTTTAAAACCAGTCCCTGAGGTGTTCTCTGTTGGGTTCAACTGAGTGACGTGAGTGACTGGTGAAATTATGAGTCTGGAAAGACAATACTTGCTGTCTGTAGGGATTACCTGGAAAGTACTGTACATGTTTTCTTGAACTGTTGTATCCATTGTCTGGGTCTTGGATCTGATGGAGAGTTTATACAACTCTCTGAACTTTGATATTTTCTGTATATGTAAGCTGAGTTTAGACTGGAAGAACAGTGATGCCATTCAGGAGTCGGACTTCAGTGATCCTTGGGGGGGGCCTTCAGGGATATTCTATGATGCTTTCAGGATATTCTATGATCCATTCCATTTTGCTCTAAGTTCAATACTTTAGAGACTGCATACCTTGTAGGAGTAGATGACCTTTCTGAAACTATTCCCATGCTGAGAGGGTAATGTAAGGGAATAAAGAATTCATTAGTTTTCACACATTTCAATTGGAATAACTCTATTTCAGACCTCTGAATTAATATTTTGCTGTGTTTTTATACATTTACTCATGTCCAGAATTCTATTTTGTGGTCATTTGTCTTGAAATAAATTCAGACTTTGGTTCCACGATTAAGCATACTTCCCTGTTTCAAGAGGTGGCTGTATATAGATTTAACTAATACTGGGCTACTTAATTTCACTGTCAGTGCTCAAGCATAACTTTTAGTAATTTGCACAATTTTTGCACTAGAAGGTGAGTATAATTTTTGTGAGGATCTCAGACTGAAGTCCTGTATTAGATGCTTTGTTAGGCATGATGTAGGTAGATGCTGCAGGAGGTACTCATCCTGCTCTCCAGCCCCATTTGCTATACCAGTCAGTGCCTCTTTCAGGAGGTTGCTGCTGAAAACACTGCTACATATTAATTCCAGACACTCTGCTCCACAGTAATCACTAACCATAAAACAAGTAATGATGTTTTTAATATACACTTCCACCTCTATCACCCATTCTGCCCTTAAGCAGGCTATAAACCAGGATTTTTAACATTTCAGTGATGCTGTGAACCATCCCATCTGGCTTCACTAATGCTAATTATATGAAATTTTTTTCCACCGGTGAGTTTCCAATTTCTTTTTCTTTGTTTGGCATATCCTGTCATTGGTGCAGCAACAACTGAAGTGTTTCTTTTCTTTCCTTCCTTATTCAGTTGAACTCTTTCACAAAATCTTGGACTTTTCTGTGCTTCATTTGTTTCCCTTGTCAGCTTGACTTTATACTGTTAGTTTAAAATCTCCCTTGCTGCTTCAGTTGGTCCGTAGCAGAGATTAACCCCTTTTCTGGTTGACAAAGGCCCCTCAGGCCTTTTCTTTGTCTGAAAAATGGACTGATATTCCATAGTCAAAACTTCCAGATTTTAATCTCACAATTTCATAAAGTTTCATATGAAGGTAGTGGTCCATCCTCCACAATTTTTCCTCAGAAAAGATCTTCAGCAAAATAATCTCAATTTTTTTTTGTGCTGCTAATTCTTCAGCTAACTGAAGACTGCAAAGTCTTCTGAGACCTGTCTGGGTGATATCCTTCAGGCATTTCCCTGCGTACCACTGCTGTTGAAGATCCAAAAAATTACTTCATATTCCCCAAAACCAACATCCACACATTGTATGGAGACTAATTTGAGCTATATTTAAGTGCTGCTCAAGTTCATTCAAACAAATATACAAGGCTGTGTAAAAAGTAATAATCAAAAAAATATTAGCCTGTATTGTACATACTCATGATGATTTAAAACTAACATTTGTTTTCCCTATGGGTGCGCTCTGTCATAGGTCAGCAAATCTGATCTGTCTTTATAGTTGTAATTTTAGTTGCTGACTCTTTTAATAAAGATGAACCGAATTCTTGATGGTATAAGTTGTTTTCATGAAAAAGCAATAGTATGGTATCAGAAATACAAGAGAAAAACCAGACCTTTAAAGTAGTGTAAGTTATGGGTAAAAGTAAACAAACAGCCTGACATTATAAATGTTGAGTTGAATAATATAAATATCATACTCTCTGCAGACATAAGTGTTCAAATCCTACTGAATGCAGTTGGAGTAGTACAAGAATATTTAAGACCCAGGTAGGGACCTTGTGGAAGGATTTGGAAAAGTTACAGTGAACAATTTATGGACTGTGGATGCATGTAAATTTTGAGGGACTTGATTACAGGGATGTATATTCCAGTGCAAATTGAAAATGCACTTAATGAGCCATGTCTTCAGATTTTTTTTTTCTTCAAGAGGTTTGAGTCAGCAGTTCTCATGCAGAATGAGCCTTGTTCAAATACCAAGGCAGACTTGACATGTCTCTGGCTGAACTTTGTGGCTGTTGCTCACAACCACCTCTCATGACTGTACTACATCTTTTAATCATATATTGGGAGGACACAGTGGGGCTGAAATATCCAGTCATATCCTGATAAATCTTCACTCTCTCAAGGATGATGTCTAGTCCCTTTCAAAGTTAACCTCAAGATTTATACTGCTGTATGCTAAGATTAGCAGCTAGATTTTTCATTATTTGCTGGATGCTCAGTGTACTGAAATAAATAGGCTGAAGGGGCCAAGGAGAGGGAAAAGTAGCTGTTGTGTTCCAGATCTTGGTTCTCTGCTGGGTGTCAAGCCAACAGGGAAATCAGGGAAATCAGCCTGTCCTGAATATTTAAAACACTTGGTTGCTCGGCTTAGTGGAAACCATATAACTAATAAAAGATATTAAGAAACTTAAATTTTAACATTTAATCTTTTGGTAATGATAAATTATATCAAGTAACATTATTGTTAGCAGTAGTAGTAGTATAATGAGCTATTAATATTTTCATATTTCAGACTTCAATTTTTCATTTTTCCCCCGGAGCAACATATGTTTGGGTTTTTTTGTTTATTATGAGATAGGGTATTGTTTTAAAACACAATTACAAAGAAATGTTTGTGGGTTTTTTTTCCTCTTGGTAAGTCTGTTTTACATAGATCTGCTGTGCCCATTTACTGAAAACGGGTAAAAATAAGCAAATGGAAAAAAAAATTATTTCTGGGGGTCTCTACCCAATTTAAATCTACACTGTTAATGTAAAAACTCCCAAAGGTTAAATACTAAGGAGAGACATTTCTAATATATGTAAGAGGAATTTTGCTCACATGACCTGACTCATTAAAGCTGTTGAAGTGGAACCTCTCCTAAGAGGAAGGTTACTGAAGTGTGTAATTGTTTGCAGGGCAAACTCCTAGTCTATAGCACACTGGATTTTGTTAGTTTACTGTAAAAATGCATAAGGATAAGCATACAATAATTCTGTAATTAGAATTACATCAGGCATAATGTTTTTTCATTAGACAGTACATTGGCTGGTTATAATAATGACTTGGAAGTGTGTGTTTCTGTGTTCTCTAGTTAATGAATGTCGTCTAGCCCTGAACACAAAAGGAATCAAATATTCAGTCCTAGACATGACTTAAATGGTTGCATGAATTTTTTACAGTAATTAACATTTAATATAGTTTTCACTTCTGATCATACTCCTTCCCATTTAAATCAAAACTTGTCTAGTTCCCACTTATCAGCAAACAGATTAGCAGATGATTTGATTCACCTTAGAAATTTGAGTGTCTGATAAATACTGGCTGTGAATCAAACTATCAAATGAACTTTGTCAATTTATAGTTCTGAGCTTTATTAATTATCTGAAGAGAAAACTTATATGTTCATAAGCAGTTGACCAAGTCACAAGAAAAAGATCTCTAATGTGTCTTTAAAAATAGACAGCATTGTATTATGTTCATGTGCTTTTATATCCATCTCTCCTGTAATGTTGAGTCCAGCTCTTGGACACAAGCATTACAGTTGTGAGGCTGTAGCCTTTTTTGTTGCTGGTGATCTGCTGCTCCAGGAGACAATGTATTCTGCACTAGATCTAATGTACAGCCTTAACCGACTTCTTTAGTTCATTAATGCATCTTCCATTTTAATTTTTCTAAGAGAATTTCAGAATTTCTGGTGAAAGTCCTTGGTGTAGACTACAAGCTCTAGGTTTGTACTTTTCTGTTAATAGAGTATTTGTAAGGCTCCAAAAACGCATTGTAATTCTACCTGGGATTGTTATTTTACCTGGAATATGCTGAACAAAAAAATATTTAGCAGTTGTTTCCAGGAGAAATGTGCCAAGAAAACATATGATTGAAATGTTCCAAAAGTGTTGCTAAAGGATAGAAGAGCCAAAAATAATGAAGCAGCTAGGCAGCATATTACCAAAGTAGCAGAGAAAGGGAGTTAGTTCTAAATATAAAATGATACATTTCCCACTAGTTATCCAGCTCTTAAATTATCTTATCAATACTGATTAAGGAATTACAGGATATATGAATGTAAATGAAACTAATTGAAATGACCTATGTGTCTTAGACCCAATTGAAAAATGGATCGTTTTGGCAGAGAGCTACCTTGCTACCCTGCTTTTAGCGGGAAAGTGTGTAGAGGAAAATTACTTACTTTTGACCAGATCTGTTATTTCAGTGTTTAGTGTTAACCTTCGCGATTGTTGGTTTCAAGTAAAGCAGACTAGGAGTGACAGAGGGAAATATCTGTCCATGCGATCGTAAATAGAACTCTTGCTTTACACTTGGTATCATAAACTTTAGTAGTGAGATGTTTATAATAGGATCAAAATGAGTTGCTCACCTGACCATAGTAATCTGCTC
This sequence comes from Cephalopterus ornatus, assembly GCA_013396775.1. NCBI lineage: Eukaryota > Metazoa > Chordata > Aves > Passeriformes > Cotingidae > Cephalopterus > Cephalopterus ornatus. The sequence goes on from VZRE01015382.1 coordinate 104,202, forward strand.
CTTTATTGCCTGCCATTACCTACCATGTGCATGGAATGCAAAATGCCCCAGTTTGCATTGTATTCCAGGAATACCATAATGATTCCTGCTTCAATGAGTTTGTGAAATGCATGCTATTAACATAATATTAATTACAGTAAATTGTGTTTTTCTGTGTCTCCTTTCCTCACCCTTGGTTGAGTTTCCATAATGTTGTAATTGCTTGATGATGCCAGTAAAGACTGGGTGTCTCATGGGTAACATCCATGAAATCTTATTTTCTATTGTAGTCCATTAAGAAGATGCTGATATTAACCTGAGTCTGAGGTCAGTGTACAGCCCATGAATTTGTTCAAGCACTCTTGCTTGTTGCACATGTAAGTCTTAGGTTATAAAAGGCTTGACCGTGTTTTCTCACAGTGGTTTAACTTTACAAAATCTTGACTATTGAGCATAGATTGCATAAAAAAATACTAACATTATAGTGTGTGCACGTCTTAAGCATTTTCGAAAAAATATTACTCACTTTATGATTCCAAAGGTAAAATAGGGAGATGCAAAATGCAAATACAGTGGAGAAATCAATAAAGCTCTCAATATGTTTCAGTATTGATGCCAGTAAAAAACCAGTCAGTTTCGCACTGATTGCAAATACAAGAAAGGAAAGCTGAATATTAGTGGCTCCACCGAAGTTGTCTTTTGTGTGCAAGTTTCTGTAACTCTTTTTTGTAGTGAAAGAGGAAACCAAGTGATTCTATTGCTTCTGCTGGAAGCAACATGTGGCCATTGTACAAAGCACGTTCATTTTTCCCATTCCCTCAGCCTCTTGAATAACAGCAATTAGAATTTTAAAGTTCTAGTTGGCTCCCATGGTCTTTGATTCAGCGCTGTCTGTCAAATCACACCCAACAGAAGCAGAATTGTTTCACGCACCCAAAGGTATTGCTGCAAATTCACTCTGGGTGCAAATTCATCAGTTGAAGAGCCCTAAATTAAGGGATGAGCTTTGCTCAGCTCTGTTGACTGCAGTGAATTTGCATGGCACAAGACACTGTTTGGATTTGTCCATGAGACTTCCTCTTATATAAACGTTTTATTCTATTTATCCTCTGTCCTGAGAGGTGGTAAGTGGCATGGAATCAATGTACACAGTCAGAAACAAGTGCTCTGGCTACCAGGTGATATCACCTGTTTCCACTAAGTCAGTAACAGAGAGACTGAAAGAGGTTTTGCAAGCGATTTCTGACAGCTACTTGCTTCAAATGTTGCATTGCTGATTTATGTATTACTGAAATGGTAGTTCCTATTCTATTTTGCCAGGAATGCTGCTGTGACTATTAACAGCATAGCAGATTCACAGTGGAATCACAACCTTGAACATGCCTTCATGGACAAATTCAGTATAAAAGTCTTACAATGGTAATTTCTGTACATCTGTTCAGGTCACTTGACAGCCCTTGATTTTGTATATCAGTCTGACTCTTTAAAGTACTTTTGCAGTTTAGTTGAGTGGTTTTACTTAGCTTTGCAAGACTTATCTCAGAAGAAAAATTAGTAATGTCTTTCTTAAAGGACAGTTTAATCAGGAGTTGTGTAGCACCTGGTTGGAACTGAATTTGCCCTTCTTTATGATGACCTGATACACTATAATGCATCTGGGCTGAGTTTTATACTTCATCTTTCATTGCTTTGTATTTGGTTTGTATTTTACTCTGGACATAAATAGTAGATGGTCAAATATTAATTTTTTTAAAAAATCCATGCAATATTAAGAATGGTGTCTCTGAATTTATGCTATCCTTAAGTTAAAGATGAATGGGGCCGCACATTTGGCCTATATTAGCAGGGACATCCTCTAGGAATGACCATATATCCCACTTGTCTGATTCAAAGTCCCTCTTGGTCCTTGTGGTCACTTGGTTAAAAAACACCATGTAATTTGTCTCAACTAAGCATAACTTCCATGGAACTACTACTCAAATTATTTATAGAGAAGATGAAAAGCATGAATTGACTCATATATATATGTATATATATATTTATATATAAAATCAAAAACGTTTGGGACTGATGTTTATCTATTGAGATAACAGCAGATGCAACTGTTCTGAATATGCAGAAACCGTTGTGTGTTAGTACAAGCCTTCCAACAATGTGAAAGGAACTAAAAGACTAATGACTACAGTGTCACTTTCTGCTACTCTTCTTCATGGCAGCTTTTTTGGCAACTCATTTTATAAGAGCTTCAAGAAAGACATCTCTTCTTATGTTTGAAGAATTCCTCCCTCATTAGAGCCCTTGTAGGGGGTGGTGTTGTGATACCACAACAGAACAAATAATTGGATTTTGTTTGTGAGTGCTTAAAAATGAACACTGTTGAGGATGAATATTCCTTCATAAAAGTAGAATTGGCTTTTGTTCTACTTGAAGAGAGCATTTTGAACAGTCTGGTGTTAGTGTGGGATTATAATAGCCGTAAGCTTTACCTTATGCTGCTATTCACACGCTTCTTGCTCACTTTACTGGCATTAGGCTCATTGAGAAAAGTCTTTTTTCCCCTCTGCTTTCATGACTGAAGTTTTATAAAAGCCTTTCCTTTGAGATCAGCCAGTATATGACTCAAACCAACAAATTCCAAATTTTCCATTTAAAAGAATACTGCTTTAGCAGCCTCAATCCATCTATCTGAATTTGTGTGCCCTCAGGACTTGACTCTAATTTAGGTAAACCATAACACTCTGGAACTGGTTCCTGTGGGTAGCTTTCACGCTGACCTCTTAAGAAATGGAATTCAAATTCTTACACCAATGTAACTGAGGTAATCTCAGGGAACTGGAGGAGTATTACTTGTGTGGCACTATCAGATTACTGTGGGATATCAGCTTCTGCTCCTTACCAGATAAGATCCAGAAGACCTGAAGGTGACACATACATAGTTCTACAAACAACTTTGAGGCGTGGATTTGTAATTGGAAGGACACAAAAGGTAATTATGAAGTTACAGATGAAGAACCAATGATGGGAAGTAATTTTTTTTTTTTAGGAAAACTACTAATTGTTATGCTTACTACCACAAGGTGTTCTGAAAGTCAAAGTTATGTTTAAGGAGAGGTCTGCATAAATTCATGAGGGATAAGTCCATTAATGGTTATTTAAAATTATGAGTCTTATTTACATTTCTAATTCAGCAAATTTATTAACTGACTCTTGGCAGAGGATGTGAGAGGTATGCTGATTTCATTCATGCTCTCTTGCTTATTATAGAATCATGGAATGCTTTGGGTTGGAAGGAACCTTACGGGTCATCTTGTTCCAGCCACCCTGCCATGGATGGGGACAGCTTCCACTAGACCAGGCTGCTCAAGGCCCCACACAGCCTGGCCTTAAACACTTCTAGGGAAGGGACAATCTGTTCCAGGGCCTCGCCACTCACCTAGTGAAGAATTTCTTTCTTATATCTATTCTAAACCTACCCTCTGTCAGTTTAAAGCCATTCCCCCTTGTCCTGTCACTACATGCCCTTGCAAAAAGTCCCTCCCCAGCTCTCTTGGAGCCCCTTTAGGTACTGGAAGGTGCACTAAGGTCGCCCCAAAGCTTTCTCTTCTGCAGGATGAACAATTCAAAGTCTCTCAATCTGATTGCACAGGAGAGGTGCTCCAGCCCTCTCAGTATCTTTGTAGTCTCCTCTGGACCCACGGCAACAGATCTTTATCCTTTCTGTGCTGGAGACCCCAGATCCAGATGCAGCATTCCAGGTGGGGTCTCAGGGGAGCAGAGTAGAGGAGGAGAATCACCTCCCTTGACCAGCAGGTCACTCTGTTTTTGATGCAGCCCAGGGCACTCTGTCTCTAAGCAGTTTCTGTTTGTTACTTATCAAAAACAGGAGTCTGGATTCACTTTGGTCGGATCCAGGATGGCAGTTAGTGTCCTCCAGGGAAAGAGCCCAGAGCCTCCGTGGATTTGTGCAGTCCTCTATTAGGGAATCTAACTTGCATCAACCTTCAGCTGGTGTGTAGTATTTTTTTTTCCCCTAATACAAGAGATTTCTTGAGGCTCAGCAGAACTTGTGCCTGTGTGCTGTTGTATGTTGTACTATTCCATACAAAAGCAGGGTAGTCTGTTTTGGCTCACAGGTAGCAGCTGTCAGCAGCCAAACCCACACGAGCCCCCTTCCCTATATGTCCCTACTCCACTGCGGCTCTTTGGCTGCAGTGTCTCTGATTGCCATTTCTTTCCAACCCAGTTCTCATCTTTGCACTGTAGATAGTCATGTTACATTCCCATTTTTTCCACTGTCCTTGATGCCTCAAAAATAGTCACTCAGCCTGATCTTGCAGATAAACAGCAGACTTGATTTATTGAGGCTTCAGAAGTGATTTGGCCATGGTAGAAGAAAAAAAAAAATCTTGGCTCATTACAATGAAATGTTGAAACAGACAAACTATTTGGCATGAAAACCAAACAGTACTCCTTCTGGTTTAATTTGTGTATGCAATTGGCTAACAATAGTAATAATACAATTTAAAAGGCAGATTTGTCTCACATTTTAATGAGTATAATCAATTCCTGGCCATGAAATAATGATCCTGATCTCATCTATTCTTCTTTGTGTGAGAAAATAGGAATAACATGGGCATGAAAATTATCACTTATGAGGCGAGTCAGTTGGTGTCAGATTAATTACTGATTTAAAAATAAAACAGCTCTAGCTCCTGTGAGACATGTCAGTCCATCTTGGGAGGAGCTGCTACTAGAAGCCAATAGATAGGAGGAGGAAGAAGAGGAAAGGCAAGGAGGAGAAGCCAGCTGGCTTGGAATTCTTGGGAACTCATGGGAACTGGTGCTCGGGAGCAGTTATCTGTTGTCCTTTGAGAGCTGGAGAGATCTCCATGGGAGGCTGAGTGGTGGGATCACCTGTCCTGGTAGTCAGCAGAGATTCCCTGCTGAGGCAGCCCACAGTGACCTGCTGGGTTGTGGGCGGGCTGTCAAATGTGCTGACAAGGAAAATCATCTGTGTACTTCAAGAAGCTACAGTTAAAGGCAGCCAAGGGGAAAAGAGAAGAAAAGAAGGGTGGATTGCTTTGCTGATCTCTCCAGAGGTGGATTGGTGGCATAGGGTGACACAGAGGCATTGAAGTGTCTTCAATTAAGTTTTCTAAGATGAGAACAGGGAAGGAGAGGGGGACTCTCTGCAGAAGAAGCCATAGTTGAAGTTTCTCCTGGAGCTGTCAAAAAAGTAATGAAGAAATGCTTAGAGGAGAGTGGTGGCAGCTAAAGGCAACAGACCTAGAAGTGCTTTTGTTGAGAGTTTTGAGAACTATGTGCATGAAGGAACATTTTTATTGGTTTGCAGCTATGCTAAGGGGTTTGCAGAATGAGATGCTTTCATTCTTATTGCACCATATTAACTTCAGGGATTTTAGTGTTCTCCTTGTGCAGGCTAGAGAAAACAGAAAATATACCAATAGTATCTGAAAAGTTGTTTCTCAGTGTGTATTTTCCTGTAATACTTTTAGAAAAGAAATCATAATTAAACCTTTATGTGTATCCAGTGTTACAGTCTACATACATCTCTTAATGCATTAATTGCTTGGAGTCCAGATTTGCCTCTTAATGCAGTAATTGCAATTCTAAAATATCAGCTGAAAGTCTACACTTCTAATGCTGTCTCAGACTGTGGAATAAAGAAATAAAATTGCTCCATTTTAATTTCAGAAGCTAATGTATGTTTTTAATCCAGCTTCACCCAATATTAAAGGCACTTTGTTTTTAATAAACTTGAGGGTGAACGAGAAATCATTTTGCTACTGTGACTAATACAGAAATGGGTTTCTGTCCTCAGAAATGTATAGTCTATGTACCAATGAAAATGAATTTTCAACTTGGAAACAGCTTTATTGATGCTTTAAAATGGAGTGAGAATGGCACAGTTCCTTAAATTGAACCTGGAGAGGCAAAGATGCACTATTAGTTTTGTAAGTCATTTCATCGTCAGTAACCTAATAATTACTGTAAACTGTATACGTAACAATAATCTCTGACTGTTACTCATTGTAAGCAGATAGTCAATGATGTGATAAGCTAAAAGTGTAAGATGATAAGGAAAGTGGTTAATTACAGTAGTGACTGATTTCCTGTGAAGTGTGGTATCATAATTTATGTGCTCTGCAGTGGTTAGAATGCCAACAATTTTGCAAATACTGCCTGCATCCAGTGTTTTTTTCACTAATGGAAAACAACAGATATGCATAAATGCAGGATGTTATTTTGGATTATTTGAAAAAACTTTTATCTTGAAACTATCAATGGTGTATGATAAATAGAAAGCACCTATTATCAATAATGCAGCAGAATGAAAAGAAATAATGCTACTGACTTCATTAGATGATCAAAAATACCTTCATGATCTGTACAGTGTGTTCTGAAGTTTCCCAGTATAGCTAGTGCGTCATAGATATGGTTTGAATATGCACAATGCAAATTCAGAAGTTGGTTGGATTTGATTTTTGTATTTCTACGAGTCTTGGATATTCTTTCAAATATTTGCCCTTGACTTCCATCAGTTTAGCATTGACTTCCATCATTTAGCACATGGGTGCCCCAGGTATTCGTATCTCCTGTACTATAGAACCACTTGAGGTTGTGTATCATTTTTGTTGATGGCACTCTGATTGTGGTAAATCACAGCACTGCTGTCGGGCAGGATTCAGTTCATTTTACCTCTATAGGGCTCAGATTAGCAGAAAAAACCCCAGAGATCCTGTCTAGTTCTCTACTGTGGTGAGCCAGGGCTATTGCTGTCTATGCCACAACATTGCAAACCAAGAAAAGGTCACCACTGAATGTGATTGCCACAAGGCCTTTTATAATAAATACATAAACATCTGAGAGAATCCACTTATTCCGTTAAGGTGGATGCTGTTGTAGGCAGCAGCATATGTGGGAAAACAGGTCCGAGATGGTGACGTTGGTGACAAGATCTGTAACCCAGCTCCTGGGTCTGGGTGATCACGTTGCATGGACTTGAGCAGAGCAGACCTTTGTGTCTTTCTGGCTTTGCATCACCAGAAATGCAAGATGCCAGAAGAAAGGGCTGCATTGGTAACTGGTAAGCAATACAGTGTTGTAAGATGCATATTCATTTAGCTGACAGTGTGAGCACTCTGACAGGTCAGCAGAGGTCTGCAGGTTGACTTTGGGTTATCGTGGGTCTGATATGAGTCTTTGCTCAGTGTCCCAAGTGACATGTGCCACAGTGCAGAACCAACTCAGCAGCCTTGTCCACTCCCAGGTACATGTGATTGTACCTGGGTCTGGAAAAATATCAGTGTCTCAGTGACACGCAGCAACCTGTGACACCCTCCAAGGGAGGGAATTCGGGCCCATATCGCAGGAACACTCAATAGATGGAATTATACAGTCTGAGAGCTGTAACATGTCCCTTTCATCCTTCTGTCTCCTGCAAATTCTCTTTTTCATGACTTGGCAAACCTACGCAGGAAGAACAGGAAGACAAGATTAATACCTCTCAGCTCTCTTGGGCCATTCCTTAAACATCCACAAACTCCCAGCCTAGACCTGGTTTTCTCATTTAATGGTCTAACAAGTCTCATTTAATGGTCTAACAAGATCTAAAGGTTTATAATACTAAATTAAATTTAGTATTATAAATAGAAGCCACTGGCTCCTGTCTGAACTTTGTCTAAAGATTTATCATAGTAATAAGATTATTCTAATAATTGCATCGAGTTTGTCTTAGCTCAAAATGTTTTTGCTAATCAGAACACTGTTTGCCAACTTGGTGAATTATCTTCTACTTGTATTAAATGGGAAAATTATGTAAACTAAAAGCACAGGGTAATAACTGTAAAGAACAATCATTTCAATGACTTAAACAGAGATGGCCAATTACTTAATAACCTCTTCATATGGAGAGGGATTCTTTTGGTAGGGTTTTGTTCATGCACTCAGATTTAGACAGCTTAAATTCTCCGTCTTCTTTGAATTTGGCATGGCAAATGAAAGAGTTATTATGACTAAATGAGACTAATACATATAGAAAAGGCTATATGTAATAACCCTCTAAAATGGAAAACTGAGATTTAAGGCTTAGCTGAAGCTGTCTTTGTCTTGGCAATAATCCATAATGTGTATTCAATCAAACAAATGAAAACTGTCATTTGGAAATTTATTTATTTATTTTTAGAAAAAATAGCTTTATTTTTTTTCAAAATGGAGAACTTTACAGAAGTTTGGTTTCAACAGAGTTGTTTGATGAAGACACCAATCTTTTTCTATCAAGAGTTAGATCAAGGGTAATATTTTCAAATGTGCCCAAGTGACTTGAACTAAATTGAATTTCTGAAGCTAACACAGGCATTTCTCATGTTTCTGAAGAAGTACGTTTCTAAGGCACTTGAGTAATTTTTCATTTAAAAAAACCCACCCACACATTCATTTTTATATGAAAAACGAAAGTATCAGGAAAAATTTCTTCTCAGATTAGATACTTAACCTAATCTTATATTCATTGCTAGTCACAAAACTTTAATTTTTGAAGAATAAGCCTAAAGAAAAAATAGCTTCCACTTTTTTCTAAAGTCAGGTTGAAATGGTAATTTCAGATAAGAATGTGATGAATCTAAAAAGGCCAAACATACGAATAAGATCGTGCTAATCACAGACGTTATCAACTCCTGCAGGCTCCTGGGAGAGGAGATAGTCTTCTCCCTCATCCAGAGGTTGTAGTGTGCAGTTAGGGATTATATCTTGGCCTCCTGATTTTTGGCTGTTCTAGCAATAATTGCACTGCAATAGACCCATGTGTTTTCAGCTGTTACTGAGCAACATGATTAAACTGCTGTGTACGATCCTGTAGACCATCATCAGTGATGGTTTCTCCCCCTTCTGAACAGTGTTTCACTGAGGGACTCTGAGCTGTGGAGTTGTATCCTCCCTGTGTCAGGGTGCATGGGTTTCTGCAGTTCTTTGCAGCAATAATAATAAAAAAAATTCATTAGACTGTATGTATTTGTCCCAAGAATTCTCTGAGGTAATCCTACACAAGAATTTCTCAAGGGAGTCATGATATATATAGTCATGGAAAAATATTCTAGTTACTTATTCCTTTCTCTCTGCTTAGGAGTGAAAACAGAAAGGAGCAATAACACCATTATCATCGTGGTTTTTTGACGTGTGACCTTTAGGCAAAGAACAGTAGTGACAGTGGAATAGATAACAAACATTTGTGTGTGCAAACATAGCCACAGGCACTATTAACTATTATAAGAAAATAAATTAACTTTGCTTTTAAGTACTTTCTTAGGAAACTGTTTTAGACACATTGGATAACTTCAGCTTCTTCCCTCAGACTGAAGTAATATTTTCCTAATCACAAAAAATAATAAAATAATTGTTTCCATTCTAGTGGTGTTCTGTATATGATGAAGCACATAAATCGTATTAGAAGCAGCAGGAAAAAAAAGCAAAAAAGGACACGGACAAGGGATGTGTTAGGTAAGGTGGAGTCTCTAAAGGGTCCTTAGAAAGGACAGCCAGTTGTCTCCATTCTCTCCATTGTAAAATGTTTGCAAGATTTGCCTTCTGGTTTCATACATGTGAAATCTGTCTCAATTTTGGTTTATGTGTTCAGGACATCTCCCTTTAGCTCTTTTCAGGGCCAGTTGTGTACTAGATCAGTGAAAGATGACACTGCTAGATCATCTGTCTGTTGCATGTAGGAGAAATTTTAATGCAAAACTAAGTAGTTTGTGTTAATTTTTAGAGGAAGATGACAACTACTGTAATTTTTAGTATCTATTTTATGAACTGTAAAAGCCCATGCGTTGCATTTGGGTACGGATGGCATCCTTCATGTTTCCAAGAACCAAGCTTTAACATCCTCGTGCCTGCTGAGATACTGCCTGTGGTATTTTATATTCAGAGATGGAGCAGGGTGGTTTAGGACTGAGTACAAAATCAGTGAGTCTCTAAATAATGTATCAGAGGAAGATCTTGGGCGGGGGGGGGAGGAGGAGTAGAAGCAAGAAGTATTGATGTTAGGTCAGACAAACATTCAAGCATGTCTTTAGTAGGATGTCGTGGTAGTTCAGTTACAGGAAGACTAAACATTGCAACAATAAGCCAGAAACAAGATAAGTTATCTAGACATCAATAACATTTACTGCATGAAAGATCTATCAAAGAAATACAGCAGACTAACAACAAAAGGCAAGGATGTTTTTAGTTGTGGGGTGTTTTTTTCCGCTTAGCTTGCACAGTTTGTACTCAGTGACCTTCTGTCTCATCTCTGTGTGTGGTAGGAATCTCATTCGGAAAAGAAATGTAGTTTAAACTTGCAGCTTCCATTTGTGAATCAAAAATTTCTGCAGAATAGCTAACAGTGTCCTTTAGAGAAAAGCACAAAAATTAGATCAGTTATTGAAGAGGAGTTGCTGAAATTTAAATCATGAGTCTCATGGCTGAAAAATGAAAATGTATCAAGTTGCAGTACCACCCACATGTGACATCATTGTGATTATTGCAATTAAATGTAGTATTGTTAATGCGTAATATAATTATAAAATGTTAGAATGTTAATTAATATGCCTTTTATTATAATGCATACCTGGAAGTGAATCAGCTCTGCGCATGAGAGGGGTGAAGTAGTCCTTGGTAGAGAACCTCTAATTAACACTGTAAGACTAAACAATTAACATTATAGTGTTAGATATACATACCAAACAACCACATTCCATAAAAAAATAAAAAGCTCAGGAAATCATAAACCACAGCATTATGGGCCAGATTTTCAGTGAGAGTTCCTCTATGGATGATAAAGCCCCTGCAAAGCCAGGCAAGTGTTATTTTCCCTCTGCACAAGCACCTGCAAAAGATGAGTACAATTCAGAAGGATTCCCTTTTCCAGGAGTCTTGTTTTTGTTGATTTTGGAAATGGTTCATTGCAAATGATCTTGAATTAGAGTGTCAGCAATTAATCATGTTTGATTACACTCCTTCATCATGTTCTTGATTATAGAAATGAATTCCTGTAATCCCAGTGCTAGGGCTGGGGTTGGACAGTCAGTGCACGTACCTTCTCACACCATTGGGGTAGGAGATGGCCTCAGTCAAAACAACTCCTTGCATCAGTCTGTATTTATTTCCCACTGTCGACATAAAACAGGAGTTTGGAAGTCAATGAAGAGCCATCAAGTGAAAGAATGATAAACCGTCTTCGTAGCAGAAAATCTGCAGAATTTTCTCTTAGTGAGTTAAAAGCACAGTCCAGGTGCACAGCTGAATGTTCCTGCTGCTATGAGGGCACCACAAACTGGGCAGCTGAGCCGTAATTAAACTTATACTGCTAGTACATCCCTAAGGAAAATATGCAGCTACGTCATGATGGTTTTCCTCCCTTAGCCGCATTGTTATGCAGCCATTGCCATTTGGATACAAGTGCCAGACCTTGAGCAGACCTTGCTCAGATGAAGCCATGCCATGCAAATATTCTGTTGTGCAGACCTTTTTTATGGGATCATTGTCACAACTGCTTCCTCATGCATTTGTGGATGGGATCTTTGGAACAGGCCAGGTTTGGTAAATCCATGAGAATGAATAATGTTGGTTTCTTGTTGATATAGAATTTTATTATATGGATCAAAAAACTATGAATTTTCACACCAGACTTATGAGCTTCAGACAGATGTTGAGATATATATTATAGCAGAGGGCACCAGTCATAGTTAGGACTATTTTATGTTATGTTTGTAAAGCAATTAGGATAAAAGTACAACTCCAAACACTCACAGCGCACATTGATTTTTAAAGATACGTTTATTCAATATTTATTCGTCTTGCTCCTACATGAAAGATTTGCGATCATTAGAAAAATGTGCCCAAGTGTCCACCCTGAGGAGTCCAGGGGTGAAAATCATACTGGTGCTACCTGAGCTGGCAGCAGTATTTAATTGTAACAGAACTTCATACTGTCAGATCATCACTTCTACACAGAAACTTCATATGGAACATTAGATATAAACACAAACATACCAGCCTTTGCTCTGCTTTTTACAGTCTATGAGCTCATGCAGTTAATCTTGTTCTGCTAATATGGCAGGAGTTGAAGGTTTCTTCTGCCTGAACCGGTTGATACTCTTATCAAATATATTAGCCGATTAACTATTTTGGTTCCTATTTCTATGTTTATATTCACGTATCGGGAAGCTTATTTTCAGCACTTCCCTGCAGGAATTGGGCCTGAGGTATATTTGTTATTAGTAGTCCATAATAATAATCAAAGTATTGCTTAGAAAAAAAGTACCCATTTTGGAGAAGTGGCAGAACTGAAACTGCAGGAAGGGATTTTTCACTGGCATACTTTCAGTTATTATCTGAACATTTTACACCAAATTGCTCTTCAGCAGAAACCTAAAAGAGGTAGACTCCTAATCAGCCTCAGCTATTTCAGTTTCAAAATGAACAGATGACAAAACTCTGGGGTTGTTAAAAAGTAAAAATTGAAGCTTTCTCATGTTAAAGACAGGAGGTGGGCTGCAGAATTTTCCACTAATTACTGAGTGGATAGGGATACTCTAGCCCCCATCTTTTAGTGTTTGTTTTATTTACCTCCCTTCATGTTCTTATTTTGTTTTGGACTGTTATTGCTGAGAGCTGCCATGTTCCGCTTTCTACATGGAAGGTGCTGTTCCTGAAGGAGTAAGCTCTGGGGAAGTGGTTCAGTTCACTGTGATGGTCCATCAGACCAGCCTAAGAATGCTTATGTGTTCCTCTGGTAAACAGCGCACAACACTGTGTTTAAAAATAAAACTCCGAAAGCTTGATGAAAAAGGAAAGTCAGCGAGAGTTTTTAGTGCCCTGCTTCATGAAAAGGATAGGCTGCTATGTTCTGTGCAAACTATAGTTTAGGGCTGGTGGTTTGTGTATGCAGTGTCCTACTCAAACACATGTAGTAAGGTGCAAACTTGCTGTGTTCAGAGGTACAAGAAACGTCTCATGTGGCCAGATTTAAATTTAGTTATAAAAATACTTTCTGTAAACTGAGCGTATTGTGCTTTTAGCCGCATGAGTACCAGGAGAGGTAATGGCTTGGTTTATCTGGCAGTAAAACATGAATCAAAACAAACAGTATAAAAGTCTTCATCAGAGAGGCAGAAAGTTGGGAGGCAAACAGCAGTTCGGCCAGGCAGGAAGTTGGACGATGCAGAGGAAAAAATTTAAAGATGGAAAGAGACTGCAGATCCCTGGCTTTAGTTTCCTGTTCCAGTGTCTTTTGTCACCTGAGCAATTTTTTTCCAGATCCATACAAATATTTAAGAATCGCCACTCCCATTAAAACAAAATTGAGAGATGCTTCAAATCATGTAAGTTCCTGAAGCTGAAATACAAATTGAGAAAAGAATATGTGCTAGGTATGAATCACTGCTCTGAAGATGTTTTTGCATAGAAACTTCAGGATGCTTTTATTTTGATTATGTGTTTATTGAATAGCTGAATGGCTCTTTCACTGTAATACCAAAGAAAAAGCCACACAAAAGCAATTCAGAGAAATCCATCCTCGTAAGACAGGCAAACCTAATTGCAGCACTCTGACAATCCATGATAGTTTCAGATTCTTTTATTGCTATTGCAAAAAGAAAGAAGTTGCCAGAAGAGTCCATTCTGTATGAGGAAAGAAAAGACATGAAATAAAAGAAATTTCTTACACAGGAGTGCACTGATAGACAGACACTGTCAATAAAAATGTTTTTTATTTATTGTCAGTCACTCTTCCCAGAGAAAGGGATGGGTCCCTGTCTACCTGTAGCAGTAAAATTCAGCTGTTTCTATCCATCCCAGTTCTTTCCTGTATAGCAGTAAAACACTTCCATGCTGCATATAGTTGATGGTCGATAGTTACGTATATGTTTTTTTTCTGAAATAGTGAATGGTGAATATAAAAGATTATTTTTCTCTTTCCTTTTTTCTTTTTCCCCCCCATGACATTCAGAATCTCTGAAATCGTCTGGAGGGTCAATAAGTGTCTGAAGGGGACTATGAAATTAAATATCTTCTTGTTTTACTTATGTTCTTATTCACACTTAAAAAAAAATATTTGAGCAAATCACACAATTTGATCTAAGTATAAAAAAGGCAAAGTTTACAATCTGAGCAGTGATAAAAGAAAAAGATATTTTCCAAACAATTCCACACTTGCAAGTAGTCTGATATTTAGTCAATTAGGATGTATGTCTATATTAATATTTTTGTTGGGATTGAGATTTTTAATGCAAAATTTCCAGACCCTTTCAGATATTTTTCCAGATCTATAATCCAGAGGGTCTTCCAAAATGAATTCTGCCATGGATTATTTCTGAACTCAGAAATATGTCCCACAATACCACTATAGAAGGGAAATTTGAGGATAAATCTGACAGAGGCTTGTATCTTCAAATCTCTCTTGTATCTTCATCTTATGCCTCACTTGCAAATTATTTTTTTGTTAAATCTGCAGTTTGGGGAGTAGTACAAAATTTTGTGCACATATTAAAAAAAAAGTGTAAAATTGTCCTTAGACTGCAACTTGCATGTTACATTTGTGGTACGTAAAAAGAATTCTTAAATAGATTTAAGAGCTTTTAGATGGGCATGTTAAAAAAAAAGTATTGTGTTCTAAAAATTTTCACCAAACGCACTGTCTTGCATTCACAGAATATCCGCTTCAGTTCCAAGAAAAAAATAGAAATAACCATATGTGTAATTCCTTTGGAGAACCTAAAAACATAAAAAAATTTCTAGCTGAAATGGGAACATAAGACATGCATGTCTTGCTGAATATGCAGGACTGTTATTTTTATGAATGAACAGGAGCCATAGTAATTTGGCATGAACTAAAGATTTGGCCTACTTTTTAAACAGTGTGCTGTGTTTCATACCACTCTTGGGTAATTTTTAGTAAATTTATGCTTCACATGGAGTTCTAAAGAAATGTGAAATTTTATTTACATTTGCAGGAATTTTTAAGTTACATAAAAATAACTACTTTATTATGGCATCTTGTCACTCTTAAAATGCTAAGCCCTTCCCAGCTGTTTAGTAGTATTTTGAGTGTTATGGAAGGAGCATGTTCTTCTTCGCATCTGACTTTAGCTTGCTGGGAAACATTAAAGAAAAAAGGCAAAAAAAAAAAAAAATTCTGGCATAATACTACTAAAATACTTTGAAGACTATGATAAAAGTTGATTAAATACTTATAAGGGACTTTGGAAAGGCAACCCAAATGTTAGGGTGGTGTAAGTAATCAGGGGCATGCAGCTGTGGTTAGTAGTCATAGTGCATGAGACAGGTGGGTCCTACTGCTGATTCAGTCATGGCCCATCTGGGAGACCTGGGAAAGCTTTCTCACCTCACTCTGTCTACCCTTGTCCACCTACCTTTTTTTTTTTCACGATACTGCAGAATCCTGACCTCAGTGTAAGGGCATCAGAGGTATAAAAGCTGTAATTCAGATGGGCATGGCATGTGGGTGCCTTTGGTGTCTCATGATCACCTTTCGTGTTTCTTGTAATATTAATCTCAGAGATGGCTTTGGCATCGCATCACTTTTTTTTCTTTAACTTTCTGTAATAAATTTAACGTTCACAGAAGATGCCAGATTGACAGACCCGGAGAATAAAATTATCCATGAGGCAGGTAGTTACAGTTTTGGCAGGGATCAGTCTTGTAATTGCCATTCTCTTGACTTTGAGGACTTCTGTTTGTGGAATTTCTCAACTGGAAACAATCTAATTATT
This sequence comes from Cephalopterus ornatus, assembly GCA_013396775.1. Taxonomy (NCBI): domain Eukaryota; kingdom Metazoa; phylum Chordata; class Aves; order Passeriformes; family Cotingidae; genus Cephalopterus; species Cephalopterus ornatus. Next base: position 119,972 of record VZRE01015382.1, read on the forward strand.
CCTACTTGTCCATAAATGAAAAAAAAATCAGGTAGCGATTTGAAGGTGCATTGAACACAAAATACCAGTCTGTCACCTGGAAGCAGAGCACATGGGACAGCCACTGCTGAAGTGGGAGGCCACTACATGGAGCTAACATCCTTGGCCTGGAAAAGAGCATCCCAAGAGCTGTTTTACCTCAAAATGGGCTTAAAAACACCTACAAAGAGGTGAAACTCTGTCTTGAATACTGGAGACACCAGGGAATCCTGGGTGTGCTAGAACCTTCTCCTGGCTGCACTTTTTACTCCACTGACAGCAGGGTGAAGGAGTGCTCCAAAAGAACCTGACCCCTCTCTTCACCTTTGTTGGGACATTTTTAACACAATTATTCTCCTCCTAGCAGGTCAAGCTGTTTTAAGGAGTAGATAAAACACAGTAGGCTCTCACAGTAGCTGCACTGCACCAGAAAAACCTGTTCCTGGGTGACCCATCCCTATGTCAAAGCCAGACACCTCGATGCTGAAGGAGAGAGAAGAGTTCATGTTCCTGTTGTGCTTTCATTGCCATCATTTTCACTTGAGCTGTTAATAAGAATTTATGATGTTGTAAACTAAAACGACTTCTGGAAGTGCTGTTTCTCAGAGAGACTGTTTCTGGTGTGTCTGTCTATGGTGGGGTTTCTTTTATTATTGTTTTGTTTTAAACTGTTGGGAATTTTCTGATCTGACTTATGCAGGCATAAGGTCATACTTCCCAATAAATGAATGTAGCTCATGCCTTTGTTTGTGAAATAGTCTGGAGAGTGTAGAAAGAAAAATTAAGTTAGAAAACCTGACTCAGTTTCTATCACACAGCCTGAGATTGCCCTTTCTCAGCACATAATTTTGCAAAAGTGTTTGTTCCATGGTAGAACAAGAAGCATATCTGTATGTTACCCACTTATGATACGCAGCTTTCCACAGCCATCTGCTCAAATCCCTCCTCCTTTTTAGTGGAGCCAATCTGAGGCTAAAATATTGATAAACAATCTCTGCTGCTAATTTAAGACTAAAAGAGTAAAGAGGAGAATGAATGTGAGCTTGAAATTTCCCAGACTTCTGTACTTTGTGTACTGCTGCTAATATTATGGTGATAAGGAACATGAAAAATCAGACATGTAATAATTGTTTTCAAATAATATGAAGAACAAACATTTTCGGTAGGCTAGCATAGAGATGATGCAAAGAGACTCTCAAACAACTCATCTATATCCACAGACAGCTTAATCTCTATTTGTTGTGGTCATTTGTGTACCTGTAAATGAAACATGTTGTGTTAGTCACCTCTAAGTGTATTGCTGAAGATACTATTTTCAAGGGTAAAGTGGAAATTGATTTGTTGATTTTTGTGGTAAAAACCCCACTTCTAAATAGCTCTCATCCATGATCAGGAGCTCCCCTCTTTGACAAGAATGGAGAAGGGTTAAGGGAAAAAAAGTCTGTTTTCTGTCTGCTCTTCATTATCTCCCTACTCCATCCAAAAAGTTAGAGCTTTGTGAGCTGTGGTGTCTTACAGAAGAAGTACTTTCCTGGAAATTAGTTTCTGGACTAATGTTTGGGCCAACTCAGATGTTCTAGACAGAAACTGGAAGAGTAAAAAGATCCAGCTCCTTCACCCTGATCCAGGATCAGTCTGCCAGTCGTGGAGCGCTGAGGGTACATCCAAAATGCAGCGGAGGCACACCACCTCACAGCAGGGGTTAAAGCAGCTTGTTCAGGTACAGCACATGCTGAGTATGGCAGTGAGGAACTGAGGAGAAGCTGGAGAAATCTGTGTAGGGTTTAAGGTCTCAAAGCAGCTAGTTAGAGTGACCTCTATGTCACTATGGATATGTTGCTACCAGTACCAAAGCTGGATGCTTTAGAGCTACTTGGAGGAGTTGCAGCTGTATCTTTGGCTCCAGGGTAGATATATGCAGAGGTAACAGCTCCAAGCTCCTATATCTCACTGTATTAAAGTGAACATATGGTAGAAAGAGAGGAAGAAGCAGTTCTTGGAGCTGAAGCAATTTATCCAGCTAGTTAAGAGTGTTTGGTTAAGTTTTACATGCAGCCTTACTGGGTGCAAGTACTATGTATTGTGTTTAGACACAGAGTTCAAATGTCTGACTGCTGCCACATGTTGGGTGTGGGAGGAGGACCCAGGTGTCCAGGAATTGCCTGTGTGCCTCCTGAAATTCTTAAAACTGTTGGTTTGTGTCAGAAGGAGGCTGTCACCTGGTCTGCTGAGCTCCATGGTCTGCTGCTGTCTGTGAGCGGAGCTGGTGTGCGCTCTCTTGAGAACTCAGCAGTGTCTGGGACAACATAAAGACCTTCTGAAGTTAAAATATAAGACAGGGCAGTGAGATATGAGAAAAATACGGTTTATCTAAGGCCAGAGCACCTTTAAAGTGGGAGGGGAGAGGGAAGTGGTGGGTGGACTCTATCTCCAGATTTTTCTTGAGAAACTTACAGATACAATATGCCAAACATCCCTTTCCATAGCACTTCTCTGGCTCAGCGCAATGATTTGGGAATTTTTATTATCCTACCGCTTAATTCCAGGAGTTGTCATGTTCTGCGGCCATCAGAAACACCCTTTGGAGTGAATGAGATCTGTGATATGTCAGAAGAAGAGAGGACTTTTCTGCAGTCATTTTCTTGTATATAGACAGTGGTGCCGAAGAACACAGATGTACTCAAAGTAAGTGAAGAGATTGTGTGTTGGAGAGATCACTGCTGAGGAAAGCACCTGCCATCACAGCCACAGTAATAAAAATTGATTTGTAAAAGCTATTTTACTCCCTGCCTCTAAAAATTGTCAGCTGCATTACTTTCTTGTGCTGCGGTTTCCAGGTTTCTGGAGGTTGTTCCTCAAGCTTCCACTGCCTGCCTAGGCTCTGCTGTTTCTCCCCAGAATAATAAGAATATAGTAGATCCTTTAATCTACTGTTGGGTGTTAAATCAGTGGAAAGTGCATTTCCAGTGTCTGTCTGAGTGTCACTTCCAGCTCCTTCCTGCTTCGAGCAGTCCCCTCTCCCAAGCCAGTAGCTACACAGCGCTGTGACCCTGATTTAGACAATTTTACAATCTCTCTTATCTCTACCTCACTGTCTCTGCTCTTTCCATGTTCAGCCACCTGAGGATCTCCAATGAATTGAGCAGTCTGACTTTCAAGAAAGTTAATTGAACTCCCAGCCTTAATGCTACTTTAATATTTTCTGTTTTAATTTGATTTTTATGCATGTAGTTTTCTCCATCAAAGTGCCAACATTTGCTGTGATTTAAACATAGTAGTGTCTCACGCTTAGATTACCAAATGACTGCAGCATCTTTTAAGCTACAATTTCACAAACCATTAAGAAATGTTTTGGTCCTTGACTCATATAAACAGTGAATATATACTCATATATACATATATATGTGAATAAATACTCACATATACATAGGAACAAGCAAAATATCCCTTTTGTCCAGTCATAGGTTGTACTTTTATTTAGAGATTTCAAAACACTACTCTGAGATTAATTCTATATAATAAGCACTAATCTGAGGTCCTGGCGTATTGTGTAATGTTATGAAAATATAAATTTATATTTTTCATATCGTATTTGCAGTGAATTGGAAACTGTAAAAGGTGTCTGTAGCATTTTTGCTTTCTGCCTGGCTGTGGGTTTTATCTTTATTTAAATGCCGTTTCAGCATATTCCTGGCTAATAAGGGTAGTTGTTTTACATCATCTTAGCAAAGTGAAACATTGGAATTATACAACTGAAAATCCATATTGACATTTTTCATTTTCATTATTACTCTTTCTTAATTAGGCAATAAATATAAGCTATGCTGATCTGTATGATTATGGCAAGCTTTCTTGAACACTGAAAAGAATGAGAGAGTAGATGGAAAAAGATTTCAGCTATGCTCAGAAAAACATAAAATTTATTTTTCCATATGTGTTGCCCGCTGTTGTCCGGGACATGTGACAAAAAAAAGTCTGATTGCCCCCAGGCCACATGTCTGTAAATTCTTCTGGTAAATTAGGGGCGAATGTAGGTCTTCAACAATTTTTGAGGGCAAACTGCCTCTACTTACCTTATCAGAGTCGCTGCAGTGAAGAGCAGATGGGATATGTTTGAATTCAGTTGACTACATAAACCTTGTCACTGTTTAATGGACTCAGTTTCAGATATTTCTCCAAGGAATAGAGAAGAAAATATATGCTTTTTCTTCTACATATAGTTTCTTGAGATGTGGTAAAAAGAAAGGACAAAATCATGTGGATAGGGCCATATCAAATCCCCACTGTTTATTCCATGGGAAGAGGTAGTAGTGGTTTTGATTCTAGGAAGAAGAGGAAGTGACAGAAGTGGTGACATGAACCATGAGATGTCTCATTCTGTTATTTAAAGGAGTCACAGGGAGCTATAATTTTGTAAACAGCTGCTATGATTTCTGTAATGCAGAGAAGTGATGAGGAACAGGGAGCCAAGCTTGGTTAGAGCAACAACACTGCACTGCAACCTGCTGCGCTGTGCGCTCTGACAGCACACAGCAATGCTCTGGAGTTCTGGGAGATTTCCTTCCTCTGAATGATTTTTGGCAAATCACTTTTCACTCTGCACTGCTTCTGCTTTGCCATCTGTAAGTCAGACAGGGTCATAAAAAAATGCACATTGAAAGCTACTGGTGGAAGTGAGGTGGCAGCATTATTTATCACATTAACTGTGCATTCTATGCAACATTGTTTGTGATTACAGATGTAAATTGTTGTGAAAGCTGCAGAAGGAATTTGCTCCTCCCTCACAGATCCTCTGTGCCAACTTTCTGTTCATCATCCATATGACTGGGTGTCTAATCTGCCCATTACTCTTTATATAAAAGGTCTGCTACCATGTTACAGCATGGCAATCAGACTTTTATTCTTCTTATCTGTTTTATGTATTTATCTTTTGTTTTGAATTAGTGTAAAAACTTCTCCTATAATAATGATAATTGTGTCATTATGATTCTATAACTCTACAAATAGCTGTCTATACATGTCTTTAAGTTCACTTTTACATGTTCTCAGAAGACGAAAGAATGTGGGGGAAAAAACCCCACCCATGTAGCACAATGATGGTAAAGAAGTCCCTTTTAACAGCTTTATCACTCCTTGAAAAGTACTACTTACAAATTTTCTGTTTATGTTTTGATTAGTAGGATTCAGAGTTATATTTATAACTGAGAAAAACCACTTCAAATTGCAACTTCCTTTCTTCTGTCTGTTTACAAGGTGATCCTTTTCTTTCCAAACTAACCTATATTTGGCTTTTAACTGCAATTGTTAAAGTGTAAAGGTCTTAGATCTTTCACACCATCAAACTGCTTTATTGAAACTTGCAAATGGGACCAGCTGCTCTGCTGATAATCACGGTTCTAATAAGTCAGAATGTAACTGAATTGATTCTGTGTTCTTGCCAGTAACAAAGATGGATTCAAAAGTGTTATTTTTGAAGATCTGCTGTGGTACCTTCCCCACATTTTTTTTTCCAGATGAAAAGAATTAATAATTGTGAAAATAATGTTCTTGAAGTACTGGTCATACGATGGCTTTGCTGTGTGATGGAGTTTGTTCTGGGTGAAAACTAAACCCCAATTTTCTTTGATGGAAAAAACCCCCAATGCCCTCTTCTTCCCCCCCACCCCCNTGCCCTTTCTGTTTGGTAAATTAAGTTTATGCCTATGTTTGTAAAGGATGTGTGTGTATAGGGTTGAAAACATTCCATTTTATTTTTATCTGATGTAAAAATAAATCCATTCTCTCACAGAACAAAGCATAGTCCATTTAAATTTCTTCACATGTTGGCTGACTGGCATTCCCTTGGGAGGAAAGTGATTTCAGGCTTGCACAGAGCATTATAAAGCGTTGGTTTCCTTAGAGACTCTGCCTGCTATGAAATTGTGGTAGTGTGTTTATTAAGCAGTGTTGTGCAGAATATGATGTCTGCATTTTAAACCCTCTAATTAATGGGATGTAGGGCCCTGGGTCCAGGTTCTTAAAGGTAGTACTCCACTAACAATTACAACACATAGAGAATTGGGATGGCAATGGGGCAATTGTTTTTTTCAGGATGATGTGACTTTTCCAGAAGTTCTATCCTCCTCCTTGTTCAATACCTAAAATATAGAACTCAATGTAGCTCCATGAAATATTATTTGATATTTAGTCATCATCAAATTCACTGTCTTCTGATGAAAAGCTCTTTAAACTGAAACGCTTGTGAAATATTCCAAATGCCACAGCATTTCTTGAGACTAAGTTGTTACTGCTGCTTTTCTCATTTTCTGGTAGAGACAAAAGCACTTGGTGAAATACACAATTTGTTTGTAGACAACTACAATTAAAGAAACTATTGATCCCTGTGGTAACTTCTCACACTCCATGATTTTTCCGTTGCTTTTAAAAATCTTCTGGGAGATGCGATTCAGTGTCCATTCCTCTCTGGATGTGGTAATTTGCAAGTCCCTTTCCTAATCTGGGGCTAAGTTACTGGCAACAGTGTTGTTTCTCAGCATTATATATGTAATCAATTTAATACATTATGCACATATTGAATCAGATGGTGCATTTTCAAGTGTTTATTCTGATATTTATACTCATTCGTTTTTATTTATTATTTTGCAAGCTTCTTAAAAATAACTGAAAAACATTCCTGATGCTTCTCTTGGAAAGTAGAGGTTGCTCCAAAGGAGCAGACCTTTAACTGTGATGCTGAAATGTCAGACAGCAGTTGGAGATCCTCAGTCCCAGCCTTTGATTTAGCACAAGTGTTTTTCATTTGTTCAGATGGATGAGGTAACAGCTTGAGACCAAAAGAGCTTTGTTACAGTCCATTTTGCTCCATCTCCTGTTTTTTCTGGAAGGTGTTTAAAACCTCACACAGCACATTGTATCCTATGTACAGAAATTCATTCTTTAGATTAGGACTTAAAGGATCCTATCGTTCCATTGCAGGGTTTTATTATTTTGCATATCATGCTATAGGTTTAGGGCTTGGACTGTGCTAACACAGTTGAATTCAAGCATAAGGTATTGCTCAAGTTCATCCATACCTGTTACCTGGACTGTAAACCTACAAGTTTCACCCCAGTGGCAGCTCTGTTGAATTTGCAGTGTGGGTATGACTCCACTGCCTTGCTGGCTGTGGCTTCCCAGATCAACTGATCCCAACAATTCTGTGTCCCAGGTGGAATTTGTAGCTATGACTGTTTGCATTCAATCAAAGAAATTACAGACATGTTGTAAAGTCAGTATAGGCACACGTAGTTATGCACAAGTAAACTGCTGGTAAGCAATAACTCCTGTTCAGAGCCCCTGGGCCTCTGAACAAAGCTCAATGATCTGAAGGAGACCAGACTAAAAGTCTTCAGAATTAACTGTTCATAATTACTGCCTTTTGCACAGTGAATGGGATGTGTTGCTGGATGTTCTCAACATCTGTAACACACTCAATCTCCAAATTGGCATAAACATTGAATAGAGTCCCTATAGAGAATGGTTTTGGTGCTTTGATCATTTATGAATGTTAGAAAAGCAGTGGTGAACCTGTGAATGACCCAGTGTGCCCCTAGATAAATGTGCATGGTGAGGAAGTAGAGGGAATTCATCCAAAAATATCTTTAAGGACCCAAGAGGAAGGACGGGGAAAGGAATTGCCTTTAGGCTATTTCTGTGTACAGAAGGTTTCTAGTAGAGCTTGCTCCATTGGTTCATACCACTGATCCAGAAGGGAAAAATTTCTTTACCCAGGCCTGAAGAACACGTAACTTTGTTCAAATGTGTGCCATGCTAGGGCTGAACGTCTGCTCTGGTGACACAGCGTGCTGTGCTGCCATACCTTCTGAAGCTGACCCTGTAACTGATCACCCCCAAGCTTTTCTGCTGCTGAGACATTCCAGGAACTTAGACTGGCTCTGTTGGCTTTGAACTCGGGAATCCATGATCAACTATCTCACTTTGTTTTTTCTGACTTCTGGCCCTTCTTTTCTCTACTCTGTTACTCTGAAGTCCATAAGAAGGAAAAGACAGAGGTTGCAGACTGATCTATCTCTTCAAGGGTTTTGTATCACAAGGCACAAAGAAACCTGTTCCTTCTGACAGGAGCCATTTCTGTGTCCCTAAGACAGTGAGCACGTGCACATAGCTGAAGTGGAGGCTCTGTATTTTATTGGATCATAACGTTATACTATTATATTATAGAAAGGGAGGAGCAGCTTATGTGGTTTGGACTAATTTTAGGCAATGTCGTGGCCAGCTCTTACTGTGAATTAACCTAAATGTTTTAATGTAACCAAAGACTAAGCTATGTATTTTTCCTTCTGTTTCCTAGCCTTGTTCCTTAGCTAAGTTATTCAATACTTTACAATACATATATATAGATATATGTTAAACTTACGGCTTCATTTCTTGGGTCTGCAGTCTTGGCAAACAGTGAGCTGTTATAATGATTCTGTTTATTCAGCTTCTACTTTGAAAACAAACCAGAGCAGTCCTTCTGTGTCTATTGAGCTCAGAAATGTACTCAAATGTACTCACAGTATTCCTCCCATGCTTTGAATGTAACAAGCATAAAATGGCTCCCTTACAGATGTTTGCTCCCACTCCTGTTGCATGCAGTATTTGTGAAGCACCATTGGATATTTATTGTTTCTTCATCTAACTCAGCTTTGAATTTACCCGATCACAGAGATTCTATAGCTCTTGCTGCTGTTTCAGCAAGAAATCATGCTCTTTTAGAGAAAAAATAAGGCCAGAATAATTTCAAGGAAATGCCCTGTTCCTGCGAGAACTTGCCTATTTATCAACACACCTGAGTGATGTGGTGCCACTGCAGTGTAGGTCCTGCCCTTAGCTAAATTCTGTCTGGAAACCTGATGAATTTCATCCTTTCCTCCAACCTCATAAATATCTCTTTAGTACAGTCTCTCTAGGATGCCAGTGCCTCATTTTGGCTTCTCAATAGTATCCATATACCAGGGAGCAGGATTCAACTGACCTGACTTTGGATGTCATCTGGACTCTGGAAAATGGGAAAATAAGTAGGCAGTGAGAGAAATAAGCTCTTCTGACTCCTTCACAGGGAAAGAGAAACCACAGCACTGAGGAACTCTGCATTACATAGAAGGGAAATGCTTAATTGCAGTTATCTAAATTAGGTGATTGTAACTCTGTCCTTTTGTCAGCTCTTATCCAACTTCATTAATAGCTCCCTGATTTGTAATTGGATAATGCCAGGCTACAATTCTTATGTTTCCCCCGTGTTATCACCTTTATTTCTTCCTTTTGCGTTATCAAGTTTTTCACTGGAAGTGCACCATTTTCACACAGAAATTCCCCATATACCATGGGAGGAAGCAAGGCTAAAACGCTTTGGATATTCCATTCCGAGGAAAAAGCTGGTGTGTTTTAATTCTCTCCATCAATGAATGGCTAGTTTTCTTGAATTGATGTATTTCCTGAGTTGTCCGTGGCCTTAAAGGACAGACAGCAAAACCTACCACTGCAACAATGAATAAGGAGCTGCAATGACACTTGAAATTGCAGGACTTTTAATGTAAGTTCCCTATTTCGTGGTCAGATCAGGATAGTTTAGTACAAAAACTGTTTTGAAAATGAATGGCTGAAGGCAAGTGCCAGGAAAATCTAGCCCCATCAAAAGAGCTCTGCATGTTTTTAAAGCTCTGCAGTTTTTCACTAGCCCTGAAGAGCTTATTATACAAACAGGTATTATAAGAACAGGTTTATTTAGACCCTGGATCCAATTGCAGAGAAGGCTGACAGGGCCTGGAGCTTTGCAATGAACAGGACTGAAATCCTTTCTTTTCAAGTTGTCATTTAACACTTGCAACCAGCACCTTTAGGGACTTCAGCCTTGCATAGTAACTCAGTCACCACTGTGGCAACTTCAGTGGGAGCTTTCATGTAGGGGATGATTCAGCTGGTAAAATGTTACTCTGAAAATTAGTTTGGTACTTATCATTTAATATTCTTCTCTTTTGCTCTGCAATTAGCTTTTGCTAATGCAATTTAATCTATTTGTAACATTTCTTGAAAATCATAGTAGACATGATTTGAAATGAAGTTAAATCTCTTGAACTTTTCCTCATGTTAATTTGAAATGCCAACAGGGCACCAACTGCTGTGAAAATTAATGAATGAGCTACACCAGACTGTCTTTCATTTCACTGGAATGACTTCACACTCAGAGAGCATATGTGCCAAACAAACTATTGAACACCACAGATGATTCCAGAGAGAGAAGAATTTTGTTGCTGATGGAGCTGAATGGTCAGATTTGTGGATCCCTATTTCTTTTTAGGTATGCTGTGGAGAACAGGTCACAGGAGAGGCAACTCCCCTCCCTGTTTTTTCTTTTAAAGAAACATTTTTAGAATTGTGTGAAATATTACCAAGCTAAAAATATAAACCACTGTGGTAGCATTTTTCTCCGAGTGCGTTGCTCCTCATTTAAGAATTCCCAAACATGACACTCAACTTTCTTAAAAATGAGAGCAATTTGTCTGTGTTATTTCTTAGACATTAAGCTGCAAAAACTGTATAATGCAAATGCATATCTAGAGCTGAATTAACTTATACTGTACACAGGAATTTTGTTCCAAACTGCAGATTGCACTTTTTCCTGCAGAGCTGCGGAAGTGGTTGGTCTTTACAGTTAAAGACGAACTCCTGTGCAGCAAAATGAGTTTCAGGAGAAAAAAAGATAAAAACTCTTGACTTCTTAGAAATGTTTATGACCCAAAAGAAAATAAATACACGCAGATATATTTTTTCCTCAGGTTGCGTCTGTCATATCATATTCATTAAAGCCCACTTGCAGAATCTCAACCATTTTATCATAATGATCAGAAGTGCTGTATTGAGGGCTTGAATAGCAACTCTGCCATTGTTCTCTGCTGAAATTCCCTTTTCATATGTGAAATTTGGCTTTTTTCCTTCACATACCACAAAGCTTATTTGATTGTGTTCCTGCTGATGAAGTTTTAATGTCTTTTTATTTAACCACATATGTATATTCCAGTATAGTCCTGATACCACATACACACCAGCTCACTGGGGGTGGTTCGTTGACTCAGATGGGAACTTCAGTTCTTAACTGGAAGTAGTAAATACACTTTTTTTGTTCTGCTGTTTTCAGTCTCAAATAACAAATGGAAATAAAATCAAATTGTATGATCAGTAAAACTATGACAACATTTTCTCCTACATAAATGATCAAATAAGCAATTGTAGTTACACCCAGATTAAATAAATGGCAATAAAAAGCAATAAATTATTTTTTTATACTTTGGGTTGCAGTTATATAATGAAAAGACTAATTGGATTTGGACTTGGAAAAATGCCACTGTTGTGCTCCAAAACCTGAAACATTGAGTAAACTGTGAAATAAAATAAAAACATGGGGCAGGTGTGTTCTGGCTATTGCAATGAAAAGGATTCACAATTTTTTCTCTGATTTAGGCTTGATATTTAATGGGCACAAGGTTTTGTGGATAGATGCGAGTTTCAAACTCTGTTTGATGGAAACCAAATGAAGGAACATTTAAAGGCATCTTTTAGAAATGGGACATGACGAGATTTGTCAACAGCAAGCCCATGACAGAGTGGGAATTGGTGGCAGAGGGAGTTTGCTCTGCCTTGGTCAAGCCAGGGCAGATCCCTTCCCTCTGCGTCACGCAGGGCAGCCGTCTCTGAGCGTGTCTGTGCTGCATCCAAGGACAGAACAAGGTCGTCCTTTGTGTCATTTTAGATAAGTGGCATCCTTTCTCTCTGCTTGTTGTCAGATACCAGAGTGATTTCAGACATAATTTATGGTATGATTTATACATCAAAACACCTGTCAAACTGAACGCTTAAAAAGCAAATTTTAAAAGTCTGGAGAGAGATGTAATAAATGGCACACGTTATGAAGTGGTCTCAGGACTGTTTGTTCACAGAGGTTTCAAACTGGCACCTGACTTGTGCCTCCTGGAGGCAACTGTGCAGATGATTGCACAGAGCAGCCTCGGTGTGCCGGGGCAGTGAAGGTTGCCCAGCTGTAGGGAAACGTGCAGGGCTTTATGTATCAAAACTGCACTAAGAGTTGCTTTGTTTGCTTAAAACTGGTACTCCGTGGGGCACTTGGGTGCTCAGTTCCCACATCATGTACACCTAATATTCCTGCGTAAATTAGTGGATAATTAAATATCTTAAAGAACTGTGAATTAGATTTTAAGAGATTCATAGTGGAAATTGTTAGGCCAAAAGTGGGAAGGGATATAAGAAGAGGTTAGTTTAGACGAGTTTACTGTTTTGGGGGTTCTGCGAAGCATCCTTATCTATTTTTATTATCTGCCTCAGGAAAGTCCTTGATCTTTGATCACCATGCCCTGCATGCGAATACTGTGGTCAGGTTCACTATATTCATACTCTTATCCCTTTTTTTTTTTTTTCCCCCTCTAACTCTGCAGTCTGTCACTAATTCTCTTGTTAATGTTGCAGCTTTCCATATCAATTGTTTTGGACTGCTACAATTTTTTAAAAAAATATATTTTTCCCCCAACAAAAATGAATTTTTTTTTGCATTTTTTAAGATAAAAATTCTAATATTGTATCTGAAAATATCAGAATGAAATATTTCAACGTTTCTGATCTTATTTCTGAAGATATTTTTTTTTCAGCTGCATGCCTTGGACAGTTAACCTCTGAAATTCCTGAATAGTATGCTTGAGCTTATAAGCTATAGATCAGTGTATATAACATGATAGTACTTACTGTTCTATAATGTTTAAGAAGAATCTAAATTGATAAATATTCCTGCTACACAATCAGTATTTCTGTATAGTCTGCAGTGAAATTTATTTTTTTAGTGGCCTGTATAAAAAGAAAGAAGAGCTACGAAGAAGACAATTGTCACCCCTTCAGTTGGTCAAGAGGTGGGAATTGTTGAGACAGGGCTGGCCACAGATGACATTTTCATTGGTATTTTCATTGGTATTTCTTCTAGGTAGCGATCTGTCAACGTTTCTTTATTTAGTGTTCAGACAGACACAGCTACCAGGTTGAAATTTCATCCTTTACCAGTCCTTATTATTTAAATTCTCTAAGCTCACAAAAATAATTTAGGCAGGTTTGTTTCCAAATTTAGGTCTACCAGAGACAGAGGAAAAACAATAAGAAACTAAAGGTTTCTGGCTTTGTGCTCTTCCTCTCAATTTATTAACATACTATTTTATGTAATGTTATTTTCCATCTCTTATGTTTAACACATGATATTTCGCATAAGAAGAGGAGCTATGGTGTTGCTTTTAATTCTGAGATTATCAGGGCACTCAGAAATGCTGTTAACTATTTTTCATGTTGATTGATATGTTAGGTCACATTCTCTGCTTCGTGTCTGTGCAAGACTCAAATGAACTTAACTAAGAGCAGAATAAACATCTCTGTTGTAAGAGAGAATCTGTCTCTTCATCTTAAATTATGAATCCGTAAGACTGAAGCAGGGAATTATTTTGGTCTTGCATAATATGAATAATGCATGCAGCATCATTATACACATCCTGCATGTTGTGGAACCAGAATGTACTGTTATGTTAATAAACATTCATAACGCCTGCCATAACCATTCTGAATGTTTTATTGCCAAAAGAAATCGTGATCCCAAGGACGTGCAGAGATGTCAGTCTTATTACTATATCCAATTATTAAAACTTAAACTTATAGCTGTATTATCCCCTGTCTCCATTTGATATGGGTAAAAATTTCTGGGTCTCTGGGTCTCTCTAGGAAGTTGGTTGTTTCTCATATCCAATCTTATTTAATTAAAAAAAATGCAAACCCACCTGTTTTTCTGAACACAATGGGAGTAAAACAAGGGATACATAAATCCCTTTCATTTCTCAGCTGCTTTCAAACTATATTGAAGCCTAAATCTTTCTCTGTCATGTCAAATGTGTTTCTAAGGCTGTGGGAGCTACTTCCAAGCTGATGTCTTCATTTTCTTTCTCTCTGCTCATACAGCTCCCTTCATTCCCACCCAAAAATATCTGTTTTCAACTTAGTTTCTGGCTGTATCAATATTCAGGAAAAGTATCTGAAGCCTCACAGTTGGCTGTGCTTTGCATTCTCAACTTGTTCTCTGTGGTGCTCCTTTGGTTTTTGCCCGAGACAGCCTATGAAGGCTGAAAAATGCTGTTGGATGCTGGTGGAGGAGCTCTGGCCCAATGCGGTACCACGTGGTTAGCTTTGAGAAATACATGGATGCTACCTTTATGATTTGCCTAATTAGGGTCAAACAACAGTTAAATTGTGAATTTAAGTGGCTTGGAGCCTTTGTCTCACCCCTCACATTGATAGATTTGACAGTGGAAAAATTCAGGTGAGTTTCAAATTATAAATGAAGATGAGAGATAGGGGAACTCTTCTGTCAACAATCCCTTTGATAACAACAGAGCCCATGAGGGGGGCAGGTGGGAATAATTGTCCTTTTAATTGTTTTCATAATCAAGGAAAATAGAATAACCTGCTCTAGAAGTGATTGCAGGCTTTCTCCTTAAAGCAAGTAAGTTTTTGGGTATTTTACTAAATTGGTCAAATACTCTGTAATCAGTTATTTTAGAAGAGCCACCTTTTTTTAATTTTGGGCTTTGTCTTGTTTTATTTCTATTTTAATGTTGTGTGTAAGTTAAGTAAAATAGTCAGCAAAGTTTGTAAGTGAACCTATTTTCTACCTTCACAGAGAGATGAAACAGTCTGTCAGCAAAGTGGATTTTTCAATGATGTAACAAGTATTTTCCTTGGTGGGAAACATGAAAATAATTAACTACACAGTTATTGTAACAACACATTCTGTGTCTTTTAAACCATTAGTTCTGGGAAATTTATTCTTAACTGTCTAATTGTTACATTATTGGGAAGGGGGTTGACATTAAAAAGGGTCATTTGTGATCATTCGAAGGTTAGTTTAGACCATAAATCTCCTTGCTGTGGGTATAAAATTGGAAAAGGAGCCTTTTATCTTCATCAATGTTACGCCTTTCTTTTATTCCGTTGCTTCAGAAATGATTCTTATTACGGAATCATAGCTTTTAAGAACAAACTGGAACATTTGATCATTTACTCTGACCTTGTGTGGTAGAGGTCATAGAATTTTACCTTATGTTGAACCTGTTAACTTCAGCTCCATCATGGTATATATTATTCAGGGTTCTTCAGCCTTAATTTGAAGCCAACAAAACATGATGAATTCATAGCTTTTTATGGTAGCATATTTCAGAAATTAAGGACTCATGTAGATACAAATGTATGCCTTGTTAAATTTATGCTAATCCTCAGTCTCTAGCCCCCAGTTTCACTCACAAACGAGGAAGTTCTTTGCATTCTTCTACAGATTTTTGATAGATCCATTTTCTACCAGAGCTCTTGTGGGAGAGCGTTTGCATGGAGGATCGCTGAGGTTGCAGTACAGCCCCATGAGAATGAGGTACAGCTGAGGGTTCAGCACTAATTTGTTTTACGGTTACATGTAATTATTTACCAAGTAACTTATCACCTCTGAAGGGCAATGTCATTGACTTCAGTGTAGATACAAATCCTAACCAGGTTATAACCAGAAAGCTTGTCTTGACATGACATTATAATTGTGCTCTTGGGTTAAAAAAAAATAGCAAGGAAGCACCACATGATAAAATTAGCAGCCAGGGATTTACTTCTTTTGTAGTAAATTTACATTAAATTTAGTAAAATTTACTCCAGGTGGAGTCTCCAATATAAAATCCTAGAGCTCTGCAACAGCTGTTCAAGACACAGGGTAAGGGTGGGGGGACTTCCCCTTTTCATGTGCTGGTTCATTTGATTCTTTCAGTCATTCTTTAGTTCACTTCTGCTTCCCTTTGGGATCCTGCACGATTCTTAAAAACATGTCCACTCTAAATTGGATTCTTCACCCATAAGCACCATGTCGAGCATGGCCCTTACTGATTCTATCTTCTATCAGTGGCTATAGCAGCCTTTACCACCTTACTAAAAGCATGTTTTCCAAGCGAATAATACAGTTTTCCCCTATACTAAATACCCTCCCAAGTTTTCATCTTATTTTTGTTGGTTTGGCATTTTTTTTTTTTTAATTTATTTTTCTTTAATGAGATGATGTTTTGGGCTCTTGCCAGAGCATCAGTTTTCAGAGAAAATAAGGTTCCTTTAGACTGTTGCATTTGCTGTTTAGCTTTGGGGGGATGGGGGTGTTTTTTGTTTTGTGTTTTGGGGTTTTTGTTTGATTTTCGGGGGGTTGTTTGTTTCTTGTTTGTTTAGGCTTTGGGAGTTTTTTTTGATTGTGTAAAGACTTGTTAAACTTTCACTCCTGGTGATGTTACTTTTTCTTTGCTGCTCAAAGTTTTTCTTCTTTCATTCTTGAAAGCAAATAAGTAGAAACTTGTACAGTTGCGGCTTTGGTTACATCCAGTCTATTGTGGTTGTTGCTGAGCATTAACAATGGCTCATATACCATTTCCCCCTTGATTTCCTTCCCACACTGCTGCACAGAATTCAAAAATAAAGTTCTAATTAAAAGAATAAATTTAGTCCTCTCTGTAAACTGAGTTTTCTAGTCAGGAAACAAATGCTTTCCCTCCTCCCTTCAGCTTTGGGCTGGCTTTTTACTCTTGTCCCTTATTTTTGCTGTTTGTGAGGTTTTGGTAGATCTTTGCATTTCTATTTTACTAGCAATTCAGAGCTGTTAATGACAGGCATGAAATAGTGGTTAGTCCCATGTCCAGTGGTGATGTCAAAAGTCCTCACATGGTTCACGTCTGTTTTCAGTGAGAGCCCGTTTATTCATGTAATTATCAGGAAACATGATGTTTACAGGAAAGTATAAGAAAAACAAAAATGTGCATCATTTTCCTGTAATCTGACCTGTCTTTAGATCACTTTCTCCTGCACTGCATACTGTAATTCCCTCTCTTTATTCCCCTTGTTCGAGGAAAAAAATGTTCAAAGATGAATCTGAGAGAAAGGATGTCCTAGTAGATACTACTTTCAATGGGGAATCAATGATCCCTTGTCTTCTAATCTCTCCATTCTTTCCAGGTTTAGGCATAAAAATATAAAACTTGCAACAAAACATCTGAAAGATCACTGGTTTGCCTTTTTCTTTCTTTCCAATATGTAGTGTTTTTTCTTGAAAAACTCAAATATTTCTGCGTTCTTGGTTTCTGTACTTCCAGCTGGCTTACTAACAGCACGCCAAGCAGTGAAACAGAAGTAACAGGTGATGGGCAGAGTATGAAGAGAGTATTTTTGTCTGGATTGTTGTTGGTTACAGCACTAGCTCATGATAAAATTTAACACTGGTGTTTGTGTAAGAAGAATTAATTCAGTAAGTTGTATTTAAAGATTTATGGTGTTTTGTGAAAGTGCAGAAGTTTTTTGCTGCATGTTCAAGGCTGCTTTGTACCTTTGCACAGAGACTGAAGTGAAAACAAACCCTGAAAAAGAGACAAAATTAAAAAAAGTCTGTACAAAGAATTAAATTAAAACTTACAGGATATGAGGGCTGGTTGTCTTCATAGAGTTGCCATCCTTAGTGCGTAAGTGAGCTGAGCTTTCTTAGTCAAAAAATCCAGTAGGGCAGCATCTTAAAGAAGCAAGAAGAGCTGTTGGCTAATCAAAAAAACTTACTAGCAGACTTCTTTGTCAAAGTCCTGTGTTCACTAAGTGAGCAGTTCTCTGTTTATACGTGTTGGGCTTGGCCCTAGAGGTAGCAGGTGGAGTTTACAGAACAGCCACCAATTTCCAGATTCTATCACCACTTATTCAGAAGCAGGAGACACGAATTTTCTTGCTTATTCACTGAACTGAATGTCATCCTTAGGCCGTTCTTCTGGTCCCTCAGTTTGAAAGAATGCTAATTACTTTCTAATTGCGGCAAGCTGGCATCAAATCAATCTTTGCTCAGACAAAATTTCCATGCCTGTCAGATAATAAAAGACTTGCATTTTGATAAGCTCCTTTGATTCTGCTTAGAAGTTACAAATTCAAATCTCCTTTAAAATATGGTTTCCATTTGAGTGAAAATAAATATATTTTGTAAACCTATCTAATTATACTTGGATAGCAGTCTCTAAAAGAAAACTAATTTATTTTCTCATTAAAAGAACAACTCTGGGAAATGCTTTCTCTTTAAAGTTTATGTTTGCTTGACAACTAAAACAAGGCTGAGAAGAGAAATATTTGAGACTAAAAAATTCTTTCAGATTTTTCAATCTTTTTACTGAATCTTCTTTAGAGGACAATGGAGGGGAGAAATCAAAATAGTACCCAAACTAAGATCAAGTTCCTATTATGCATAACTTGCATACAGATGGAGTGAAAGATGTTTTTAAAAAATATCCAAAGCACTGATGACTCAGACAAGATGAATGCCCTGTGTAGAAGAGAAGGGAGAATGAAAGTCAGAAAGCTTTTATCTAAAGTCTCTCAAGCAAAAACTGCTGTGAGACAAGGTTTTAGTCATAGAATGATGTTTAGTCATAGAAGGCAGGTTAAGACTTCAGATGTCTGTCTGGTACTCATTCAGACCTAATGTGGAGATATTTGCAAATGTGGATGTAGAATTCAAATTCACAAACTGTAGTGTGAGGTTTTGGATCCATAGATTTCCATCCTGCCCCTATGCAGTCAGAGGTCTCTGGAGCGTCGCTGCCACAGCACTGATGCTGTGGAACATAAACCTCTCTGTGCCTTTTGATTTTCCTGGGTTTGTTGGCTTGTTTTCAGTCCTCATTATCCTCCCTCCAAAAGCCTCTTTACTTGCATTTTTCTGAACCTCTGTCTGTTTTCCTTGGTGTAAAGCATGGAAGATCTGGGAAGAGCTCTTTGGAAGCCATCATTATTGTTTGTGTGTTTTACATTAAGTTCTTAACTTTGTCTTGCTTTCTTGCATGTTTCCCTAAAGAATTTTTTAAGGTGTGAAAGGCTGTCTGGAGAGCCTGCCCTTGTATCTTTGAGTAATTGCAATATTTAAAACTGTGTAGGTTGTGGAGTCATGCAGTGTGGTCTACTGCACAATTAACATCTGTTGGGTAGTTTATTCCTCTGGCATGTTTCCAGCTCATGCTGAGAATGTGAGCACAGAATAAGTCCAACAAGTTGTCCAAGTTTTTCAACCAGGTAACAGTGGCTTATAGTGGACTTGAGCAATTATATACATTTATGCACTTGGGCCTTAACAAGTGACTAGTAAAATAAGCATTTTGTGACTCCTGCAGAATATCTCTGTAAAGGTTTCCTAGTAAGTTTGTGTATTGAAATTACTGGACTCTGGGATGTTTACATTTGTCAGAGTGCCTAATTCATTAGCAGAAAAGAAAAATCAATACATTAAGAGGAGGAGGAAAAGGAGAACTGCATAGTAATAACAGAGATCCAACTGCTGATCCAAAAAATGAGGAAGAATTTGCTGGGTTTAGTTTTCGTTATGTTTAAAAAAATGTGTCTTGTCCATTTGGTTCTCTTTTTTTGCACTCATTCAGCTTCACATAGAGCTATTAGGTGAATTTTTATGTTTCACCTATGCCTGAAAAAATGCATTTTTATTAAATAATATTTGTAAAAACTCTTCAGCACTCTGTAGAGAACTGGGAGCTGTCCAAACTGCTGCAGTAATGTAATTCTGGACAGTGGTCATGGAATGATTTCCTGTAGCAGTTTTTTCTAGTTACTTCAAAGAGTTTCAAACTGTTTTGAAACAGTAGAAGGAAACAATAACTGTGCTTCTAAGCACCAGTTCAGTTGCTAGAGTTGCTGCATTACTTCAGTCCTTACATATGCTAACACAGTAAATATTTTTAATATCAACTGGGATTAGGTGGCGTGTCCTAGAAGATTGTTGTAAAATACAGTCAGCTTATTTTACGGTTTGTTTCTGGGTTGGTTTTGTTTCGTGATCTTTTTTTTTTCTTTAAGAATAAAGAGACTTTACCTTATCACAGTCAGAATATTAACACAGCTGTGCGGTGCAACAGTATGGCAACAGAGATATCTGTGTCGTAAAACACTGATTCAACAGTTGAAGGATCAGACTAATTCTGAATTGTTCCATTTCTGTTCACTTTGGGTAGAACACCAGTTTTTGATACACTTAGAAGCATGAAGCAGCCACTTCAGCTTTGCAAATCCACACCCAGCAATCCTGAAATGGCCACTTGGCTGCTCCCAACCACTGTAGGCATCTGCCCCTACTGGGTACCCTGCTCACCAGTACCACAGCAACTCGAAGACACACAAAACAACTCAGGCTACTCCAGCAACAAAGCTCTACTTAATATGAAGTGAGGTCATCAGAAATATTGTGTTTGAGTTTCTCTGTTTATTTTGACCAGAAACACTACTTTGGAGCTTTCCATGCATGGGCAGGGGCAGTAAGAGAAGCTCCATTTACTGCTGGTAGGTCCTGTAATAAAGGAGAACTTGGGACAAGGCATGGTCTGGCTCAAATACCTACTCTGGGCTTACTGGAGAGCTGAAGATCATGAGCTGGTTTCACTTGCCCTCTAAAAGGGCAATGGAGTGACAGTAATTACTGACATCCTCAGGATTATTCAAAATTTATGGTTCTCAGTGACTTTGATTATCTTTGAACTGGGTCCTTGGAGAGATACTTTACATTTGGGCAGAAATAGAAGTCTTAAGAGCATCACACTGGTATCTTTAAAGGATTTTAAATAGATAATTTTCCTGGCTTAATCCTTTGATCATCTCTCTCTTTTTCAGATCTTCAGTCACTTTCGTCAAATGGGTTACAAATCTGTTTCCTTGAGGCTTTCATAAACTACTGTCAGACTACCAATGGTTTCTGCTTTTTATCTTCAGGGAACTTACCAATAGTCTTTCCAGCTGTCATAGTTGTTATAATTTGATGAAAGCACTGTCTATGTGGTTTTTTTTTATTGTTGATAGTGATATTTTGTTTTAACTATAAATCCTACTCGCAATAATACTTTGCTTCTTGCATGTCTGTGCAGTCTTGAGGTTGTAACTTCCAATTTCTTTTTGTAATCCCTAAACCAGTTTGAAATTAAAATATGTTAGTACATATGTGCTTCATTTCAAAATGGACTTTCAGGATTTCATTAGCATCTGGTGTGTTTCTTAATGTGTTCTTGTAAAGCTAATTAAGTGTTATGCTATAATCCATAATTGTATTTTATTTTTTCTGAGCAGTACAGCAGGCTGCTACAGGAAAGAAATAAGTGAATGACGAAGAACATCACTGTGTGTTTTATTTAGATCTTCTGCACTCTCTTTCAATAACAACAGTAATCACCACAGTGGCCAGACGTGTAAAAGTCTAATTTACAGATGCAGTGAGCGTATTGTAACTCCAGAAGAACTCAGTAGTATCTGCAGATGCTCCGCATTTTGAGGTTCAGATCTGTAATGACTACTATTTCTTAATTTTAAAATGAGCCAGTGTATCAGCTGTTGTTTTTAAAATGTGCTGTATGGCATAATTACACTATCTGAATTACCTACCAACAGCAGTGGCCTATAACTTTGAGCTTTGTTGAATTATAATTGACTGCATGGGTTGAACCTGAATTTGCCTACCCCAGAGCTCACTGTAGCAGGCTGCATTGAGTTTAAAAGGATAACTTTGGGGCGTGTTGAGCTCCCACTGAAATCATCCTTGATGGGTTACGTCACGTAGATCTGGACTCAAACAACTCTGAAGGCACAGGGAGGTTTTCAGCTTACATCAGTGAACACATCTGAAGCTCAGTAAGTTCACCCTTCTTCCACAAAAGTGAAAACATCAACTTAACTTCATTGGCCTTCCTAGACCAATCTCTCTCTAAAAGCCTTTAGGATTCAGGCATTCTCTTCCAGTACTTCATTATTCTTAAAGTTTGAACTCATATTTGTAATCAAGTCTCTTTCTAAACTTAAGCAACTTTCATTTTATTGATGTTTCTTCAAAAGGTTCGTGTTAGCTGGACTTCTGGTTTTTCTTCTTGATGTCTTGGAATAATCACATGTGAATTTCTTCAAGTCTTCTATTTAGCTTTAGGATATTGATCTGCCTGTATCTTGTTTCCACAAATTTTGAAATGGAGGAAATAACATTACCCTCCATCAAGGTCTTTTGAGGATATATTCATAAAAGATTATGAATCTCTCTAATAATAAGAGGCTTGTAAGCACCTAAAGTAGCCAGAATGGTATGTAACCATCGCGCTGAATAGCAGGTTTAATTTGCATTTTACACACCTCTAATACATGAAGTTATGTATGTAAAATTAAGCTATTGTCTTATTTATGTCTTTGATATAAAATATTTTACTAATTTTTTTGGCCAAAGGCAAGAGTGACAATCCCACAGTATTTGAGTAGCTCTCACCCAGGACTGTAGTAGTCAGTCCTGTAGTCAGCCAGGACAGGAAGAGAAACCGCAGGTTTCATTCCTGGTACACTGCTAAACCTTCTCCCTGCAACTAGGGACAGGCATGTTTAGTATTGGATTCAAGATCCTTGACTGAGAGGTACTGCTGAAATGCTTGGGCCCCAGGTTCCCCATTGTGTGGGTGCTCAAAGGAATGAGCATTGTGTGTTACAGAATGCAAATTCTACCTCTGCTGCTTGACATCAGATGAAAAATATCTGCTCTGCAAAGGTACAGATCTGGGTTTGAAACTGAGGATGAATTGAGCACAAGGCTTACTCATGTTATGAGAGGTTTCCCCAAACAATCTCACCTATGTCGGTCTTCAGCTTTTACCTGCTATTCTCATTCAGTGAAACACCACATTTTCCTATTTAACTGAGTAGGGTGGACTAACTAAGCATTTTAGCAAATATTGTCTTTCTGGTGGTAAACTGGGCCTTCCTTCTGAAATCTGCCAAAACCTGCAGTGCCTCGAAGGAACTGTGATGTGCTGAACCATGAATGAAATGTCAGGTCCAGAATAAGATGAAACACCTACAATCTTATTGAGTGGTTGCTCTGCTCCAAGGATTTGATCTGTGGTCACTGTATGAAAAGCTTTTAGATCAGCCTGCTGTGTTACGTAGACCCTACTCTGTGATTTTTAATTTGCATTTGTATTTTGCAATCCAGGCTGCATTATCTGTCTATTCTTCCATGGCATCAAAGAGCCAACAGATGAACTAGGACAAAGAAAAATAATTTAAAATCTGCAGAAGTTGCTTGCTGGCTGGTTGTATGTCCTTTACAAAATGCCATCCTTGCTGGCATCTGAGGAACCAGCACCACAGTCCAGTGCCCTTCTGGCCTGACAGTAAAAGAACAAGAATGAAACAAAAGAATAGCAGTGTATATAATTCTCTTTGTTCCTTAGCAATACCAAAAGGTTATTCCTTGCCTGAAAGACACAGAATAAGGGATTGCAACACAACAGTGGCTCTGGCTGAAAAGTCCTGTGTTCCCTGCATGGCATAGGGCACATTGTGATGCTCTGTAATGCTTCTCTCACTAATCAGCTCTGATAAGACAAGATCCTTGCAGGCTTTCTGGGCTGCAGTGCCACTCTCGGCACTAAGAAATCATGCTGGGCACTTGCTCATGGAACAGTCTTCTCCCACTCAGCTGTATTAGGAATCTTTTCTAAACATTTGAAGACATGTCAGCATAAATTATTCCTCACTAGCTGGAGTTTAACATGTATTGTTAAACAGCTACATTAAATGTAACTTAGCAGCTATTTTTAGGTTCATTAACATAGATGTTTTCAGACTAATTGTTTAGGCGGAGGCAGAGGCAACAGGCAAGCAAAATATGGAGGTACTTGATATTCTTTTAAAATATTTTTTTAAAAAAACTTAGACTTGTCTCAAAATACCAAGAAAAAAATCTGGTAATTCATGACTGAAAGGCAAATAGAATAGAGGAGATTACATTAATTTGTTGTCAGTCATGATACAAACCCAAGTACATTACTGCAATGAAAGTGTTGGAAGAACACTGTTCCTAGGCTTTTAGATAAACTTGTCCTAACAGCTGTTCAGTGTCATCAGTTTCTAGTTAATGACATATTCTGATTTTTCAGATAAAAGATACTTTTAATGAATAATTCTGAGAATTCAGAAAAAAAGTGTTCAGAAATGGAATTTCCCACTTATTCAATTGCAGTGGTTTACTGCAGTTAAAGATAGTTTAGCCTGGAGAAGAGGAGGCTCAGGGGAGACCTCATCATTCTCTACAACTACCTGAAAGGAGGTTGTATCCAGGTGGGGGGTGGTCTCTTCTCCCAGGCAACCAGCAGTAAGACAAGAGGGCATGGTCTTAAGCTCTGCCAGGGGAGGTTTAGGTTGTATGTTACGAAGAAATTCTTTACAGAGAGGGTAATCAGGCGTTGGAATGGACTGCTCAGGGAAGTGGTGAATTCTCTGTCCCTGGAGGTTTTTAAGATGAGACTGGATGTGACACTAAGTGCTATGGTCTGTTAACCACGGCGGTAGTGGATCAAGGGTCGGACTTAATAATCTCAGAGGTCCTTTCCAACCTGGCTGATTCTATGATTCTACGATATAGTTATACTTGGGATAAATAATTGTATTTCTTCTGTTTGTTTTCCTTCTTAGCCTTCCTGAAGACCCTTGTTCACCAGTGGTTTCTGAAAAAGATAAGTTTTAAGCCAAAGATTCTGAGCTGATTAAAGCTTTTGGAGTGTTGCTGTTGTCTGGAGTTATTCCTTGTTTACAGGAAATTAGTGTATGATCCAGAGAGCAGCTTTTCTACCAGCTTCAAGCACTATAAGAATATATGGTTTACATGCGCGTTTCTAGTTCAAATCCAGTTTTAAGTATCATATTTTCACACCTTTACCCAGACAGACTGTAATTTCCTTATTAATTTCTGCAGAGCTGAATTTAGACTTGGCAGCCAGCTGTTTGCTTTGCTTACTGACATTTCCCAGCAAATACATCCCTAAAGGAACAACACTGAGTTTTCTGTGTGGGATGCCAGACTGTCTTTGCCCTTGAATGCAAATGGCATCATGATGTCGAAGCAGGTCATCTCAGAGGTTTTAGAAACTTGCTGCCTGGTCATCTACTCTGGAAACTTGTCTCTGCCTTGGCCACTGAAAATATGGTGGCAATGCAAGAAATGGGAAAAGGAGTAATACAGCAGATTTGTGTGGCATCCCAACAGCCCACTGCAGAGCGTTGAGTGTCTTATATCAGTGTCACAAATTAATTGTGCCCAATAGGAAACATTGTTGTTATCCAGGGGTGTTGGAGCTTCCTGATACCACAGGAATAGAGGAGAATCAAGCTCTTAATGAGGCTCAGCACATGTCTAAGTCCATTAGCCACTGTTGGGGGCTACTGTATGCTACAAAATTAACCTTTCTAGAATCCTTTTCTAGGTGATGGGGAGAGACAAGAGATTCGAAACAATTCTATATTAGGCTCCCAATCTGAATTGTTCTCTGGAGAAACTCATCTCACCCCACTAGGTGAATAGGAAGGACACCATGGCTCACTGGGCAGAAGTTGACTTTTGTGCCTGCTGCTGGGCTCCTGCCCCAGCTCAGATTTTCCTCACCAAGCAGCCACAGAGAGTGCCCTGCTCTGTGAAATGAAGCTGTAGGAAAATCCTGTGTTTTGCTCTATGAAATTGACACAGATAATTTGTCTTAATTTTGTGAGAGTATACTTATTTCACTAATAACAAATGAAAGCATTCTGGTACTTGCCAAACAGATACACTTTTGCAGAACAAGTTGACAGTCCAGGAATAGTCTTTTCAAGATATGCAGTGATGCATGTTTGAGACATTATGATTATAAATGAGCACCTAAAGTGAAAATTAGCAAACTAGCCTAATTTATTAAATCTGTATTTGGATTTTACACATATACCTGGTATTGGATCAATTATTGCTAAGCTATTTTCACTGTAGTATAAGTTCAGTACCTTGATTAATTCAAGTTGCTTTGTTCAATGTAATAAAAAGCTTTTTTTGTAGTATCTAGAGCACTGCTCCACCAGTTGTGATTTCATGTTAGTTACTGTATATCTAATACTACAATTTTACTTGTAGTTTAAGAACAAACTGCAGTTAGACAGGAAGGAACACTCATCTTCATTTCCAAGTAATTCTGAAAACAACCAAGATCAAAAAGTATTTCAATTACTTAGCACTGACTGCAGAAATTAATCTTTTTCATTTAAGAGTATTTGATTTGTAATTGATTTGGTTTGCATTTTTTTTTTGTTTGTTTTTTTAACTCTCACTTTTCCATTAGACTAGATCAGACTTCTCTTAGAGGTGTGTTTCAAAATTCCTTTTTGTATCTTTTTCCAAAACATAGTTGTTGGTATTGCCATTTATGTAGAGTAATTTTAGTTGGCAATTTTGTGATGCTTGCCTATTGTTTTTGAGATTCCAGATTAGGTTTTCAAACTATATTTCTCAGAAACAAAAAAAAACCAAAACAAAAGAAAAAGGCAAAATCAAAGCCAGACAAAGGTTATAATAATTCTTTGATTTCTTGAGTATATGTTGAAGAGTCTCCTCTGTTATTTACTAAATGATGACTATTTTGGTTTCTGTGCAGCTGCAGCAAATCAAGCTGCTTTGAATATTTCCTACTGGGATGACATGGACTACATATTTATCTTCAGACTTGTCATCTTTCCACTGTCCCATCATGTAAGACTTTGCCTGAGATCACACAGCACAAGGAGTGGTCCTACCTTCCTGCTGCTTTGAAAAATACTCTGTGTGCCTGTGTATGTGTGAATCTGCAATGCTGTGGTTCCTGTTGTGTTTCCTGTGCTGACAGTTGGGAAGGATCATCTCTGCAGGTGCTGATTTTTGCTAGAGCAGATACTCTGTGACTGTACACCGAAGATATGATGTGCCTCTGCTGTGGAAAGGGTGCCTGAGGCAGTGGGCTGCAAAATGAATCTTAGGTTGAATGCCAGGATTGGGCTGGCTTGAGCTGCTTGTAAAAAAACCAATTAATAATAATAATAATAATAATAAAAAAGAGGCCA
Organism: Cephalopterus ornatus; assembly: GCA_013396775.1. Taxonomy (NCBI): domain Eukaryota; kingdom Metazoa; phylum Chordata; class Aves; order Passeriformes; family Cotingidae; genus Cephalopterus; species Cephalopterus ornatus. Next base: position 147,029 of record VZRE01015382.1, read on the forward strand.
ATGACAGGTCTTGTTAAGGGAGATAAAAAATCATGTTTTTCTTAAAATATTTCAAGAAGACTTATTTCCACAGGGGCTGCATAGATCATATCCACTAACACAGACTTCGTCTTAAAACTGAATGTAATCCCCTGTATAGTTTGGAAAAAATATATGACATTTTCTTGATGTATAATACTTCCTGAGGCTGTTGTGACTGAAGTACTTGATGGCTAGAACACTTGACTGTGGGTAGAGGTGTTATAAGCTTCTTTAATATACCTTTACGAGACTCTCTTAAACAGAAAATAACAATGTGGGAATTCACAGTGTGTGGACTAACTTTCTAAATGCTCAGATGGTGGCCAGAAGACCACTTAGCAGTTTGGGCAGATTTTAGAAATATTATTTTGTCACTATACTGAAATTTAGATCTGTTTTTTCTACCAGTTCAGCTGAAGATTTCATGTCTGATGTTGGGGAAATACTTGATTTTTCCTGAGTCACATTTAATGTCACTACACCTTGTTTAACTACACTGCAGATAATGGAGGTAAAATTTAGGCGTTACACTGAGATGTGTGTACATAACATGTGTTTGTAGCAGCAACTGGTTTTGCTGCACATGTGTCCCTACCAAAGCGGTGTCTTTTTCATGAGGGCAGCTTGGGCATTAATACCCCAAAAATAATACTGCATCTTGGTGTGAACTGAATGCTACTTTAATTAGAAGTCTACTGTAAACCATAAATCAATAAATAGGTGGGCCATAAGGTCCAGCACTGTTTCTGTAAAGGGATGTCTGCAGTGCAGTGTCTGTGGGTGATCATATTCCAGATGCTCTGAGGAAACCGTGGTCTCAAGAGCAAATATATGAGTTCTTTTGCTGGAGTGGAAAACTCTCTAGCAAGGTGTTGAAGTGGCGCTAACCTAGAAGATCATGAAGTACCCATTAAGCTGGGCTTCACTAAATAAAGTAAAAGTGGCTTCTTAGAACTAATTTTGACCACGCAGACGATTCTGTAAGAATCTCTATCTTGAGTTCAACATTCACCTCCTCCACCATTTTGAGTATCTTTAAGCCATACAATGATATGAGGAACAATGAAGGTAAACGAGAGGCCTGTTCAACAGCCATGGTGCCTTACAGCTAAGTAGTAATACAGGATTCTTCCCTAAGATGCTGATAGATTTTCAATAGGACTGACAAGTCTGAGAACTGGAAAGATTTTCCTGAAGTGAGTGAGTAAATTATTTCAGAGTGAAATAACCATAATTGAAAATGCTCAGATTTCTAATTTTCCATATGTTTGGCAAGGTTATTGCTGTCACTGCTGTGATAATCAGAGTACCAGGAAGTTAGCAAACATTTAAGAGTTGTACATAACTTAGAAACACTTGTTTGTAAGGGTTGTACGGTTATCCCTCCATCTGCTTTTTAGCCTCTAACTGCAACGGCGGATGAGAGCATCTGGGGTTTTCTCTGCAAATCCATGTACTATATTATTGTCTGCATAAATATGATGGGAACTTATGGCCTTTGGAATAAGAAACCTGTATTTATTCCCTACTGAGAAATATGGGTCTTTCTATATAATTCTTTTTCTTGAGTAGTAATTCAAAGATATCCTTTCCTTTTGGTAATTTCTAACATCAATTTCTTCTCATTATTCTTATCCTTTCATTATTCTTCAATGCTGTTTACAGAAGTTGTGCCATGTAAATCTAGTAGTCAAGATTTCAGGGTCAGAGGAGGAGCCTGTAAAGCGATAAAATCCACTTAGTGTACATGGCCTGCTAGTTTAAGGAAGAGATCAGGGCTTCAAGGCCCCAGGGTGGATGAGAAAAGTTTAATCCTGGTCTTTCCTGCCTTCGGGAGAGTATTCCAGACACAAGATTACTGCGGCAGAGCAGGATGCAGCGCTTGTGGCTGCTGTGAGTTCAGTCACTGTTTGGAGATCATTCCTTCCCTATTGGGCCCTCGGTGACTGTACAAGTTCTAGATTGCAGCACTTAACGTTTAAGTACCTAATTAGATCTGTAAGTGAAAGATGTTCCCATCAGGTAAAGAGTCTGTGACAGAGAAACAGAGTCCTGATTTCCAAACACTCAAAACAGTGAGAGGTTGTAATGTTTGGTAGAGCTGGAAGCAGATAATCTTACAAGAAACTACTTTTTTTCAAATTTGTCATTGGAAAAAAAAAATTAAATTCTTTCATTCTTTGCTGAAACAGTCTGACCTGAATAGCAGTTTAACACTTGTGACCTCTGCAGATCTCTCATTCACAGACACACACGCATCAGCGTCACATACATTTCAATCCATCAGTAACTTCACAAAAACCTGAAAATTATTTTATTTTAAAGCCTAATTTAATGTTAGAACATGGATAAAAGTATTAGCCCAAAGCAATGAATAGGTACATTTTGCATAAATTCTTATTCTTTAGCTAACTGAAAATAAGCTTATAAATCCAGTGTCAAATTCACATTGGTGGTGGTGGGAATTGATGGTTCTGCCAGATTGGTAATAATGTCCTATGCTTTTGCAGCAAGAGGTTCTCAATCATTCCCTGCCGTTATTATTGCATTTCCTGTGATTTTAACAAGAAAGTTTGCCGTAACAGAGCAGTGAATCCAAAGGACTTCTCTGGCATTGTCTTCTTTTTTTCCTATGGCTCCTTAGTTTCTTTTCTCTCTTAAATCGCCTCCATCATTAATCCTCTCTCTCACACACTCACGTTGAAGTGTCTTTTATGCTATGCCTACACAGGGCAATATGCACTGTGTAAAGATACTCATGGTAGCTCTGAATGAGAGAACTCAAATAATGAGACACAGCATTGCACTAACTGGGTGTCATCCATTGTGTTCTCCTTCTCATTAGGACTCTGGCAGAGTGAGCTCTGCTATTTTTGATTGATGTGGTACTGAGACAAGTAGAAATCCTCTTAGCATTGTGCAAGTAAGATGCAGCAATTTGAGGATCTACAAATATATAGAAAAACACATCCCTAAAAAAAACACACCTTTTTTTCTCACTTTAGAATAATGTTACTTAGCAAGGAAATGTCAGAAGAAATTAAGAAGGGTGAGGACACAAGAAATCTGATGGAGTCCGCAAAGTCGACAAAGCAATATTTTAAACCATAATGAAATGCTGTCATAGATATAAAATATCCATATCTGACTGAAGCTAGAAAAGATCTTTAATGAGGAAGAGAACATAGCTTAAAATAAAACTGGAGTGGATGTAACTGCTAGGTGGTATGACATAAATTTAAGCAGGTCAAACTGAGGAATAGAGCTCAATTCCTAACAGCAGATGAACATGACTTGCTGTGCTACACATGAGAGTGTCATAATGAGGACAGGAGCTGGGAAAGGAAGGGTGGTCCTTCCATTAATCCTTTGGAAAATATGAATCAGCTGTGAAGATTTAAACTGGGATGAATTTTGAAAGAACAAGAGATCATTTAGATTTAAGATGGATTATACAGTATTATGGTCCTAGCATGGTGTAATCTCTGACTTTCAGCTTTAGTTTATGGGTCTAGCTGACCAGAATGTGATTTTTTTCTCACTGGTTATTGAGTAGAGGAAGATGCTCCCTGTTTCAATGTACTATGCCAGCATTAATTGACATTTGTGTGATTCGTAGCTATGTATGAGTTCAGTTATACACCACTTTGGAGGAAAGTGCTTGTTTAACCCCTGGTGTTTCTACTGCATCACACCTTTTCCCAGGAGGCTGGTGCCAGCTGCTGTGTGAGTCCCTGCTCTCTGCCTATGTCAGGGCCATTGCTAAGCAGCAGACAGCTAAGATGTTCCCTGGTGGAGCTACACCTGGGGTTTGTCTCTCCAATAGCTTCTGATCTGCAGAAAAAGCCAAGTGTTGATGTTGGTGCTGTCACAGACACCTTCTCTGGTCTCAGCCTTCACCTGCCTTGGCCATTGGTTACTGTCTGTGACATACACAAACTTCTCCCTTTTATTGTAGAGTATTTTTGATGGTAAATGTTTGTGTACTCCTTCCCATGCCACAAAATTGGTGTGCTTTGTTCCCACAGTGAGGGACTAGATGGGAAAAAAGTAGAGCAATTTCTGTTATCATCTCTTCTCTTTGTAGACAGTTGTCTCCCCTAGCTTGTCCCCACTCCTCTCCATTGACCCTATCTGATTTACCTGATGAGATTTCTGTGAGGCTGGTATGGTTATGCAGCAACACAGGAAAGTATTTCTGCTACGAGCCCTGAAGGATCCTGATTCTCACCAGATGCTCCTAGTAGATTTAGTCCCAGTGAACTAGGCCATCTCTTCCTGAATGTGTCCACCTGTGTTAGCCAGTTGATGCAGGAAAAGCACTCTGTGTGATGGGATTGTTGTCCTTATATCATCTGAGTGTCAGGGCACAGAGATATCACCGTTGTTTAAATTGGTTTACTACAGTCAGTGCATTTTATCGTTTCACTTCTAAGGGCCAGTGATGTGCAACACATTAACTGACACTTGTTGGGATGCACAGGGCTTCTCAAGTGTTCAAGGTTTTACAAACCGTTCAAAAAATAATGCCATGACCTAAACCTTTTTTTCAAACCATCAATGAGCTTTAAAGGAGGCCATTCCATGTATGAAGTAATATTGGGAAAGGAAGAGAGAAAGATGTTAAAAAAAAAAAGGTAAAAATTGCTTCTTATTTCTATTCATTGCACAGTTACCAAAATCAACGTGTCTGCAAATGTAACTTGTCTCATAAATCATTAGGTCACAAATCTGCACAATGTCAATGTGTTGTCACCATCCTATTAAATTAAATTACTAACCAAGGTAATAGTTAACAGCACATTTCACAGGGAACAATGTTTTAATGTATTGAGGATGCCTAATAAATATAGTAGTCAGTTTATATGATTTGAAGTCTTTTAGGTGAAAGAAATACTAGAGGGAGATAAAGGAGGGTGGAAAAAATGCCATCTAGTCACGAGGGATATAACATACTGAAATACTGCACTTCCATAATGAGAAATGCCCTACTAAATCACTAACCAGTAATTATCAAAAATGAGTTGAATGAGTAAATTTGGATTTGGCACCTTCAAAAATGAGAGGACTGGTAGACTTATAACTGTCTCTCAGTTGAGCTATGGGAAAAACTGAAAGGTGAACTCTGAACCTCATTTTTACTGAACATTCCCTGCAACTGTATTTATAAAAGGCATGGACAGACTGTCATCTCCTGAAGAAAACAGTGAAATATGCTGACTTCCACCGATTCCAACCCCCAGAAATTTCACCTTGAATGGTAATACCCTCCCTGTTTGTCCAGTGTGGAAATAGCTTGCCGGGGTTTTTTTTGTTATTTTTTTGTTTTAATAGTCAAAGTTTAAACACATTTCTCAGAATCCTAATTCTCCTACCCAATGTTTTAAAAGAAGAATGAGAGCTTAAAGAACTCCTACTTTTATGAGAGTAACTGAAGAATAAGTAAGTAATAAGCAAGTTCCTGCTTGTGCCTGGACAAATTGGTGGGTGCACCATTCAAGTTGCGGTTCAGGCCAGACTAATAGTATATAATACTGAATATTTTACTGATTGATCTTGATTGGACTTTATTGGTCTAAGGTCTTGGACCTTAGGGCATTTGGGTTGTTGGCCCAGTACATTTGAGTGCCTAAATACGGCATTTGCAGTCCAGCATTACGTTTGACAAGGAAATGAAACCCCAGCACTGAGGGCCAAAATTCATCCAAATAATGGTGCCCTGAGAGAGTTGTGCTCAGTACATTGGACAATCATTGCCACATTTTTTGCCATTCAGTGTGAACTTCTGTGTCTATGTCTAATACTAATGATGCTATATTTAGTTCTTGGCCTCTGTGATCTCCCCCAAGGACAACATGCAAGTCAAACGTCAAAATTTGATCCCTATCAGACTGTAGGGAAAAGAAGAAGGCAGAAAACAAAGGCAATGAAGGAAAAGATTATTTTTCAGTAATGGGATAACAAAAATTGATAATTCTTATCAATTTCAGTTGTTTGATAAGAGGAAAGGCACCGTGAGAAGGAGTTGATGTGTGGTCACAGTCTGAGATTCTATGGAGAATTAGTTAGGCTGAGACAGATATGCAATTGAATGTAGTATACTTTTGTACATATGAAATTTATCTTTTTATTTATTGTTTTTTAATGCACAATCCGAAATGTTATCTAGCGATAGAATAATAACTTCTGTTTTTAAACATTCTCTAACACTTATACTGTTATATAATGCTAATGATGGTGATTAGGCTCTGAATCTTACAGCTTGAGATGGTCTTTATTTTTATGAGGTATTTTTTGTCATTTTAAACTATGGCATTAAACATTTATTGTTTTGTAAAGAAAAAAGAAGTGTTTATCTGAAAGACATGAATTATATTGAAGTTCGAGGTACTTCTTGTTAGAACATATTTTACAATTATTTTTGGTGAAGTGTAGTGGTGAGGGAGCATTTTTTCTCCACACCATCACCAGGAAAAGCTGTTTTCATGGACTATGTGTTCTTTGGGTAGGAATAGGACAAAAGTCTTCTATAAAATATCAAGTATGGCAAGGTTTTGATATGCATTTTTGAGTCTGCACAGTCAGGTAAAATTCTGGCCCTAGCAAGGTATACACTAACTTTGTGGTAAACTTAAAAAACCTGGAATATTGTTCCTGACTACAACATTTTCTCCCCTGAGATACACAGATCTCTGTGTGCTCGTACATGAGGCATTATTTCCAACCAGTGATTTCAAGCAGAGCTGTTTGCAGCGGTTTGGTGTTGAAGATCTTGGCAGGCACTCGGCTCGACTTTCTCTGCTGTCGTGATGGTGGCAACTGCAGAGGCAAATGTGCCATGTTTCCATTCTCTCCTAACAGTGCCTACATTTCTCTTTCAACACTGACAAGATGGGCTAGTTGCTTGGCAAATAGCAAGTGGTTTAACCTAGCTATCGAACAAAGCTCATCATAAGCTGATTTCATTTATTGTGCTGGTCTCTACAGAAATTAGTTAGTGACTGCTTGCTGCTTCATTCTTATAGTGAATGTTTGTGATTCAGCCCATCTGTTTGGAAACCCTATTTCACATTTTCCTTCAATGTCACTTTAAAGGTGATTGCATTTTTTCACATTTTTCTGTCCCTCTGTTTGCCAACTGCATTGATTTTCATAGTCATGGCATATTTCCTGCTCTCTAATAGATTTCTGTCCACTGCTCCCTCCTCTAAATCAATGTTTTTAATACTTCAAGAATTCATCAGTAAGAATGGGTGTAAAATTTAGTCATTTCATTGACAGTTGTCTCTTGCTTGATGCTGAAAGCTATTTGTACTAACAGTTTCCACCAGATACTGTAAAATGGTTTTGATTTTTGGGGACCTGGAAGTCACTGAGGCAAACCATTTAATTTCTGTGATTTCACTGGAAATAAAACCTGTAAAACTGCGGACTGATTTAGGGGCATTCAAAGACTCATTTTGAAAGAACATCTATTCATTGTTCATTGTTGCAAAATACATTCAGAATTTCACTGATCACAGGGCAAGAGCAATGTGATGGAAGAGTGGGCAGTGCTCCTGAGTTACCCATCTCTGTCAGCCAATGACACTTTATTTCTAGCATAGTCTGTTGTGATTTCTAAAATTCGGCAATATGAAACCTATAGGTTCAAACAGAAAACAAATACTTTTTTTTTTTTTAGTAGAGCTCAAGGAATTAGACATTTGGATGCCCTTAAGCAGTCTCAAGCACAGCCTTTAGCTTGAAAAGATGGGAGACAACTGCAGTTGTACCAGGGATGACATCTGGTCTGTTGGCTGTCAAGTAGGTAACACTGGATTAGAAGCAAAAATACCTTCTGCCTACTGTATTCTCTAAACATTGGGCTCAACTCCTTCATTAAGAGTCTTCCTTCTTTAGCTGATATAGTGCCTGAACTGTCTGAGTAGAACTAGGGCCACACTGAGGTCAGTTGAAAAGCTAAGTTGAATGTTCACAGTATTTTATTGTAAATCTTCCCATGTAGCACTTGCATTACTTGTAAGTATAGATCAATTCAGTCTGGATGGCTTAATTTTCTTTTTTAATGGGAGGAGGACAGGAAGAATTTCAGCATCAATCAAACAGCTGAAAATATCACAGCTTTCATTCACCTGCAAAGTAAACATTCATTGCCATGCCTGGCATATATAGTTTGCTGTAATTACAATAAGAATGGCATGTAGCATTATAATATTTTTACATTAATATACTGCTAATATGATTTAATTGCATATTACTATATGTAATTTATTTTTTCTTGTTAAAATGATGTAATTCTTTATCCTAATTTGTATACCTTGGGAAAGCACTGAGAAGATTGAAATGAGACTGGAAAACTATTACCCTGCTCAGCAACAGCAGTAGGAAAGTAGTCCTGAATCTTTACTTCTGATCAGGGCAACAGGCAAATGCAGTCTAGCCTGTTGGCCCTTGCAATTGACTTCTGAGATGGCAGGAAAACTGGCTTCTGTCTTCACTGTAGTCAAGGCTGGGTAGGGATATGGCTACTTTTGGCATGCGACGTGCAGGATCTCAGCTTTGGGTTGGTCGTTCTTTCCAGAATAGATCTCAAGATATAGGGAAAGACATGTTGTTTTGCATGGACAAGCTGTGCCTGTCAATGGAATTGTTTGAGTTTGACCATCACTGGTTGCTGCCCTTTTGGCCAGGTCTTTGGGACTGACTGTGGGATCACTTTTTTGGGGAAGTGAAATATGTCCATTATAATCAGAATCCAAAGGGCCACTCCTGGTGACCTTGTTTTTGTTTTGTTTTGTTTTATTTTGTGTTTTTTTTTTTTTTTTCCAATGAGACTAATCATCCTAGATTGTTTTGGGAGTCCATTATTGACAGAGGTGTTTTGAGTGATATCTAGGATATCGTCCCACCCTATACCTACCAGTTGTACTGGAAATCTGTGTCAAAGACAGACTCATCCAGCAAATAAGTTAATATGGATTTTAAAAACAAACATAAAGTTTCATGGAAAGATCTTTACAATGACTATTTATGTGCCTAAAAAAAAAAGCAGATTGCTAAGGTGGTACACTGCAATGATGGTCCTTTCGTTCAGCAATAAATGAAGTTTTTCTTTCAATATGAAGTATCGTTTTTCCAGGAACTATTCTATCTCTTTGTCACATCCCACGTATAAATTGTGTTAGACTGGATGTATGAACTAATCTTTGTTCTAGGCTTCGTTTGCAGGCCATGGCTTCTATTATATATAAGTGCTTCTTCTTGAAGCTCTAAATCAAGGGCAGCTTCCAAAATGGGCAGCTTCTATTAAATGTAATTACTTTAATCTGAAGCTTATGCTAAAGGTGAGGCTTCTAAACATGGGTAGCCACTAAATTAGGGTAGCTGCAGTTAAGAGCATGAATAGTAAAAGTACTTCTACTAGATAAAGGATAGTAACTAATCAAGGAGGGATTACAAATAAAGGTATGCAGGGGTTGTGTATTATACTATTCCCCAAACCAGAAACCGTCTCTCCGTATTTCCTCCCTTGAAAGTGACTAATAAGATACATAACGTCTGTATCCTTGTGCCCCTGAGGGTTCAAAGCCTAATGAAGTTTAATGCATACTGTTTATATGCCCTTACTTGTTTATATGCCCTTATTTTCATTGAGCACGAAGAGCTTTTAAAAGAGAATGCTTAGGATTTTCAATGGCAATGTTGGACTCAGAAACACAAAGCCAAGAATCACCTTTGTGTTTTTTTCCTCCTAACTATATTTTTTGCCTTTCCATTTGTGGTCAGTCAAATTAGCCTGTCCTCCCAATACTCATGAGGCATCTTATCATTTTTCCAAGGGACCTTTTCCTCTTGGATTCTCTGTATCATGTCAGATTCCTAATCTGGTCTATGTTGTGATGCTTTACCAAAGTTCTGATGATTCACTGGCTTTGTCTCTTCAAATGCTTCTGGGGGGTTGTTTTTCCCATTGAATCCCAATCTTTCTATTCTTGACTTGGGAGATGAATGGGTGTAGTACTTCTTGACTCCTTCCTAGCAGATGACAAAAGTTTTCACCCAGCATTGCAGTCATTATTTAGGCAATAGTCTGCCCAAGTTCCAGATATGGACTGCAGATGCAGGAACTAGAGGATATTAATGCCTTGTCTAGTGCACCATAGAAAAAAAAATTACAACGGGCTTGATAACTAAACTAAACTTTTAGTGGGATGCTCACTCATTAGTAGACATAATGGGAAAATAGAACGTGTTTTTACTGGGATAGAATACCACCAGAATATAGAGAACCCAACTCTGTTTTCTATGTTGACAGGTAAAACTAATATCAGGTCAAAAAAATAGGCTGAGTTTTCTTTGTATGGTTGAAGGAAGCAGATAAAAGCAGTTTCATGCAGGGATCAGATCAGGTAAATACCATCTTTACAGCATTTATGCTTTTTGAGTAACTGGAGCAATTTAACTTTTGGTTTTAAGGAATCATTCTCAGATTTGATACTGACTGAATCACCTCTGTGAAATATTTTTCAGCATTCAGAAGTCATCTAAAGTGGTTTATTTTCTTCACTGTTGTTTTCCTCATCTCACACATCAGGTCCCCTCTGTTATAGCTTTTCAAAGACAGTCTGTCAGCATACAGACTGCTGTATGAGAGGCTTGATTTTTATAACTATTGTGTGGGAGAGACTGACTGGCAAAGGGAAGAGAGCTCTTTGGACTCATTCTAAGTAATAGAGTTCATCTTCAGAATTTTGCTCCAAAGCCCAGCATGGCATAGGCAATTTCTGAGCAATTCCTTACTCTCTCCTTTTCTTTACAAGTAAAATATTCCATGTAAAGTAAGTGTCATAAAAAAACCCCAAAAAGCAACTTAATAGCCACTTTTAAATTCAGCTTAAAATACAATTATATTATCCATAGAGGTGCTTATCCACATTATTAACTTCTAACACTTTGGAAGATGTAAGGACCATAATCTCTGTGTGTCAGTTATAACCACACTGTTAAAACCAGAATTAACAATTTTAACTTTACAATAGAATTACTACTTTAAATTTTCCTTGGTAATAGGACCCAACCCTTCAAGAGAACAGATTTTTCCCTTATGGAGACAGTAAAAAGTATCAGCTAACTCAGTAACCATAAGGTTTATCAATCCATTATTTCAGTTTATAGATAGAAATAAACACCTTTATGTGATGAAATACTTTCTGTACAACACTTACTTCCAAAATGACTATTCAGAGTATGTTGTAAGGGCTAAAGTCAGGAATTTATTCTTGCGTGTCAGTTTAGGGAAACACAATTTGCATAGTATGCTAGAGTACACTTGTTTGTTGACTAGTTCCTTTTCTTTGGCAGGAAGCTGATATCATGTATTCCAGCAGTTCTTCTTTCCAAGATTTATCAGTCTTCTCTGGTGTTCAAGCGGTTTTGCTTTGCATTGAGTTACAAATTAACTGCTAAACTGGAAAAGCAGCGACATAGAAATAACAATAAGAAAATGGCCGGCACTTAAAAAAGCTAGAAAATGAAGGGTTAAGTTGAACCTGGCTTAGCAAATTTGGAGGCAAGGGAAACATCCAGCAAGGCATAATTTAGGTGGAATTATGGATCTTAATCTGAGAAGTCTTTGTTCCAGCAGCTGTAAAGACCTATCAGGAATTTACATTTTGGGCAACAGTTTTTCTTAGATGTTTATGCTTCACTGCTGTGCATGGTCACAAGAACTCTGACCTAAACTGCTAGGAAGCTTGCTGCCATCTAAGACACTTTCCAGCTGGGCTAGAGACCAAATCCAGGCACTGCTGCATCTGCAGTCCGTTTGATTTATAAATGAAAATTCATTCATTTTAGATATGAGTTTTAATGCTTTCCTTCAGGTGGAAAGAAAACTTTTAAATCAACACTTATTATATTATGATGACAATAGACAGTATCTCTTCGAAGCACTTATGACAAACATTAGGGTTTTCCTATCACTTTGACACCTATTGCAAAACCAATATGGTCATAAACGCACAGAGATGTGTAGTATGTGCACAGGTTTGTAGACTCATTGCACTTGTGGAGTGCACATGGAGATCTGGAGCCTGTGTTTCTTGCCTTTGGATGCACCATGCTGACATGTTTGGAGTCTTGGTCCAAAGCAGAAGCATTTGATTGGAATATTGCTAATCCTGTCTACCTGAACTAATTTATGGTCTGCTTGAACTGGCCTAAGAACTCGAGCAATTGTCTTTTAAGTTCTGAAGTAATGGTTTGATGTTGTCTTGAGAACATGTCGTTAAGCTCTTTTTGTTAAGTTTGTAGGGAAGAAAAGGAGCAGGTAGCAAGAAAATTCTCTCTGAAATCTAGCTGACCTTCAGTTGAAATCTCACATCCTCAATTGGAAAAAATAGGTTAATAATTAGTGAGCAAGATAAAGTTAAAAATGCTATTAAATGACTGACTCCTTTATGTGGGGATGTTGTCTCACCACAAGATGAGCCAGAGCTCCTATGGCAGTTCCTGGAAACTTGTTACCATCTGCTAGTGACTGATGGCCATCAGCAGGATGTATCTGCACCTGTCTTTGCACTCTTCTTTAAAAATTAATTTTATCATGAGACAAGATCCACCAAAATGCGTGAGAGGGAAGTGACTGATCCCTTCTTTGTCTTTATGTAGGTTTTCTAGATCATAGCAACAAAAGAAGTTCTTAGAATTGCATGTTCTTCAGCTCCTCCAAACACAAGGGCATCTCTTTAATTCAAATGTCACTGCTAGTTACATGATCCGCATTAAAGGTGAATTGTGAAATGTTCCCAAGGCATGTCTCAGGGTAAAGACTATGAATACAAGGAAACAAGCCTGGAGCTGCTTGCGAGCTTGCCTTCCTACTCATTCCACTATTTTGCCTGTAATCAGAACAATTCTGGCCTTGGGAATAATAAGGAATCAAAATCCAGAGCTGTCAATACAATCTATTAGAATAAATTTTTAAATTTGAAGTTATATATCTGGGTCTCAGTCCTTTATGTTAGCTCACTGCTGACTACTCTGTGCCTTGGGTGCAGGGATCCCGAACTCATAGGCAGCGCTGGGGCAGCCTGTGCAGGCTGTTATGTCACTGGAGATCTCAGAGTGGGGTCTACTCAGTTTTCTGCAACTCTATGTAATGCTAGATGATAGTCTCAGCACTGGAATGTAATGGAAAAGCAATCTCAAAACAGTACCTACTGCAATGCATTTTGTTGAGGAAAAAGAAATCTCTCTTCAAATTAGTAACAGGATTTTTCTATTTTCGCTTGTGCTTCCTTACCCAACAAATTAAATTTCTTTGGTTTTTCTGAATTTTTGTTTATTAAAAGATAAAAAGACACTCTGCACATTTTCCTGTGCTCTGCTTCTTGTTCTTTAAGGACAAAAATAATTAGTAGTAAAAAGTTGCCCTTACCCGAAGTAATTTCATTCAACTTCACTAGCTTAGCCTCATCTAAGAAATACTTTGTAGGAATTTTTGCTTCTGTTTAGTAAGATAAGAAAAATGGCAACAAAACAACTAGTTCTAAAAAGAGGTAAGGAGAAGGATCCAGCTGATAACTGTCTGAATTAATTGAATTATTCCTCTGAGAACTGTTTCAATGTAGGTCATTACAAGGGAGCGAGACTGAGGTTTCCCTCTAAAGCCCTGATGCAAGGACAGTTTACACCTGCCTAAAATTCCCATTTATTTTAAATAGGAGTTGACTCAAACCTGAGCTTCTTCTGCAGGATGTAAATGCTGACACCCACAAAGGCACTTGACTCAGCAACACCCAGCATCACAACACCCCAGCATTTGCAGATAGCGAAACAGAGGTTGATCCACAAAAATGGAGGCAACCATATTGTGCTTTCCTAACAAAGTCCCTTTGGGACTGTTAGGCACAAAGACATCTGAATGCCTCAGGGGTTGTCTGGGTCTGTTGTGGTCTCCTGTTAACACTTAAGTAATTGAAAAACATGCAGGTGGCTTTGAAGAATTTAGGCCTCCAGCCTTAACCAGCCAACTTGGATAGAACTAATATTTTACCAGCCACTAAAACATGACTGGGACTTAGCTTGTGGTGATGTGGGCTCTTTGATCACTGGGATGAAACAATATCCACCAATTCCAGACATATTATTTGCCTTTGGAGGCTGCAATGATAAAAAAACCTGTAGTGGGAGATTTCCATGCATATGACCCTAGAGGATATGACTTGTCAGTTATCAGTGGAATTGAGCAGCCACATATTTCAAGTCACGCTATTACATCTTCTCCTCCCAATCTGGTGATGTGTAACAGTAGACTCCCTCCAAACTTCACAGAAGTACTTGTGTTTGAGAGGCGTGGTATACTTGTGATCCCTGAAATCGTTCTCAGATTGGCATTTTATATTGATAATATTTTAATGTTTGCATTCCGTGTATTCTTATTTTACATATTTTTGGGGCTTTGACTTTCCAGTGAAAAGTTGGAGTTTGACTGTTGAATAGTAAGTAAAAGAAACCTCTTATGCCGAGTTTCAGAATTGTCAAGGCTTGATTAAAAAACCTCCACAACTGTATTTCAAGGTAATTCTTACTGTGAGACAGAAGTCTCACGAAGAAACTAGACCAAAAGGATTTTTGGAAAGTGGGTTCTGCTTATCCTCCTGGACTCTCACTGAATTGTTCTCAGGATCTCTGGCTGCCCTTGTGTACATTGTCTTGTACGTCAGTACTATCTATTTAGACTTGCTTCATTGCAAATCTTGTATAATCACCAAAGCCTGCAAAAATATTTCAGATGAAAGCTTCAGGATTAATCACTCACTGTAAAGGAATGCCATAAAATGTTAGTTTCTGAAAGATGTGTCATGTCTGGAGAAGAGAAGGCTCTGAGGAAGCTTTATGGTGACTTTACAGTGTATTTTGAGGGTTTATGAGAAAGATTGAAGAAGACTTTTTACTACTAGTGACAGGACAAAGGGTTTTAAACTCTAAAGTGGGTAGATTTAGATTAGATATTAGGAAGAAATTCTTTACTGTGAGGATGGTGAGGCACTAGAACAAGTTTGCCAGAGAACTGTGCATGTCCCATCTCTGAAAGTGTTCAAGGCCAGGTTCTGAGGCTCTCTGAGCAACCTGGTCTAGTGAGGTCAGTGAGGTTGGACTAGAAGATCTTTAAAAGTCACTTCCAATCTAAAACAATTTATGATTCTATGATACGTGTTCGTATCCTAATAAAACTTCCCAGCTGAGCAGCACAGAGGTTTTACTTGTGTCCAGTGTCCCAGTTTCTCTGGGGAGAGCTTTGCTGTGTCACACTTGGACCTACCTTAGTGTAATATTGACAGCAGTTCTGAGGTTGAAAGAACTGAAGTCTGGGGCCAGAGATGTTTTCTTTTGTGGTTCTATCTGTGGAGCAGGTTACTGTGAAAGAGGAAAACGACCTGCCTTGATAGCTGCATTATTTATACTTCTCAGTGAAACAGCCTTTGAGGATGAACATTAAAAAAAGGTAAACAAACATCTTTTACTTTTAAATCTTTAAAGAATAGATCTTTGGCTTTGAAAACATCTACTTAGATGCAGAAGGTGTGATTGGTTTAAATCTTTTAGCTGAGAACTTACTTGCTTTAGGTTTTAGTGAGATTTTTCCTGAAGTAAGTGACCATGTGTAACAAGAACGAGCACTGGAATCAAAATATCTCAATCAGGGAAAGATTCATTTCAGCATAGTGTGGTTTATATTATGGTTCTCAAAAACTTTTACGTTAATTAGGACTGTTCGGCTTTACTAAAAAAGGGCATTCCTGAATTCAACAGATGCTGCCAAAAAAACAGTGATGCTTGATTTTTCGACCTGCTTATTGGTGAAGTAAAAAAACTTGTGGCATATGATGAGCCATACATCATTGTTTTAGGTAAAGAACTTCACTGATACATTTACTGCTTTTCATGGATTTGTTGTTTATGTCTTAATATTAAAATCTCCTTTTTTTATCACCAAATACCTACTGTTTTCATGTCAAAACTAGAGATAACATTCCTGTTTCTCCAATGATCAGTTCAAGTAATCCAACATACCCAAAGTAAAGCAGTGTGGAAAAGGTTGTCTTTTTCTTGTTTTTCTTTACCTCTTCTTTCCTACTGTTAGAAATTACAGTACAATAATCAGTTCAGTAGATAAGTATATGTGATGTGAATGCCTGGGAACATTACTGCTTATTTTTGACATGTATTGTTCAATTTTTATTGTTATTATTAATTTAAAATCATGATTTATGATGCAAGAGAAGATCTGTAGTATAACTGATTTGCCACAGGATATTTAAGTGGTCAAAATACTCACCAAATCTATCTTATAAAACACTAGCCAAACAGTCCTCCTCTCAACCCTTCTTTTCCCTTTTTGCAGCATCTCTTTAATTTTGGCATCTCTTTCATTCTGGGACCTGTGTACTGCTGACATAAAGCAAACCTGGACTTGTACTGGCAAGCTTTTCATGTTTTTGCCAGTCAAAAAATGCTAAAATTGTTGTGTGAGGCTTCTTGTTTCTCTTTTGGGCACGGTTACATATTCTGCGATAAATAAGAAGCAATGTATCATAAAAAACTGTCTGCATTTAATCTTTCTAGTGTTGTTACTCTAACTCCAGGTTGCTGAAATAAACAGACCACCCTGCTCTTGGCAAACAAGTTTTATAAATGAGGATATGTTTCTTAGTCTCGTTAATTCCTTACTGGAGTAAAATAAAGGCATACATTAGGGTATTGGGGGAATAGTCAATTGATTTATTATGATTTGTGCTTTTGGGTCTCTCCTTTTTTTTGGCAGGTGGACAGAAATGGATTGAGTAGCTGAGTCAGTAAGCAAAATAGGTTTATTGAGGGAAAGGGCTGGAGTTCAAATTGGTGTTATCTTGGTTTTCTCTCACAGCAGAATTCTCAATCACAGAATGGTTGGGGTTTGAAGGAACCTCTGGAGATCAACTAGTCAACTTCCCCCTGCTAGAGCAGGTTGCACAGGATTGCATCCAGGTAGGTTTAGAATATCTTCACAAAAGGAGGCTCCACAAACTCTCTGCATAACTCCGTGCTTGTCCAAAGGTGCTTTGTAGATTATTCAGCACAAAAATACCTTTTGCATTTGCTGAATTAATTCTTTCCTCTACTGATTGATGTGAAATAGCAAATACCAGTCAGAGGGATCACTCTTTCTATTGCCTAATCTGCAGAGCATGGCTTGCTTAGATCATCCCAGACTCAATGTGGGGAAATCACATGGGATTCACTTGGCCCTGCTCGGTGCTCTTTCAGGCAGTCCTGATCCACTCCCGCAGGAAGTGGCCTAAACTTGTGTGCCATGCTCCCAACTATGCACTCATAAATATTTGAGCTCTGCTGTATAGTAGAGAAGCAAGATGCCAGGGCAGTGGCTGAGAGACCTGCCAGGACTGAGCCAGCTCCTCCCCCTGGGCACTGCCCTTTGCATAAATCCCAATCTGCAAAGCATCTGCCAGCTCCATGGGGACTCTTGTGTCCACCACCCATAGCAAAGCTCATCTAGTGTGATGTTAGTGAGCTTCCATTGACTGATCTGTGCTCTTGTATCTCACTGCTGAATAGAGCAGCGCTGAAGTTTAAAACCATAGCCTTCATCAAGGCAAAAATTACTGGTTGTAGTAAAAAGTAGTTTTTTAAAAAAAGCTACTTTAAAATTAGTCTCTAAAAACATGAAGTGCAGGTTGCTGTAAGACATGACTATACAAGAGTCTGTCCATGTGCAGGAGCAACTTTATCCGTGTGTGTGTTTGCACAGGCAGAGGCAGATTACTGCCAGAATGCAGGAGCTTGTGAGAGCCCTGTTCCACGGGAGCTTGTGAGGGCTTGGGTTTGCTCTGAACACAGCAAGATTGCTCATTTCTGCAAGTTTCTGACAGCTGATGGGAGCTGTTTGTCTGCGCAGATCCAGATTCAGATGATCCCACTTATTATGCAATACAAATGTGTTCTTTTTTTTTCTTTTATCTTCTGTTATTCATGAGAGATTTAACACAATACCAAACCAAAAAGAAGGGGAAGCTGAGAGGAAGTTGGATTTAACTCCTGTTAGTCACTAACAGACCTCTTGTTCTCTTCATTTTGTTTAGATTTATTTTGAAATGTTATAATTTACCATGTAGTTACATGAAATTAAGGGAGAGAATCAGCCCTAAGTTCTGCTAAACTCCTGTCTTTCTCTTGTGTCTTTATAAGAAGGATGTAGAGAAGAATGAGATGGAAGGTTAAAATTTGATCTTTTTGCTGGGTTCACTGCTGTTTCCTGCAAAAATTACTCTTTCCACCTAACTCCTCCAGGAAAAAAAAAAAAACCAAAACCAAACCACCAGCTTTCTTCCTTTACAGTACTTTATTAAAGCACTGACTTTTCCAAATGACTTAAAAATAATTTGAATGCTATACGAGGTTGTAAGTCTAACACACCCATTTTGCTACAGTAGTTGAATTTTACATTTTAGGCACTAAATCTGTGCTTACTTTGATCATCTTCTATCCCTCAGTGGCCACTTAGGTCACCTGCTGTCTTGCACCAGCTTTACATAATGCCAGAGGAACAAGCTATTTCAAGTAAATACCAGTCTCTGTTTCCCCAATCCCACTTGTTTTCCCCATGTGCCTAAAGCCCAAAGGACACAGCAGCTAGTGTCGTTCTGGTGGGCAACAGGAAAAGCTCTGGCTATGAAATCTGAATCCCTTGTGCAACATGTGGAATTAGGAAGAAAATCATTTCTGAAAATAAAGCCACTCCTTTAAGTTTTAAGGTTGTTTTTATGCTTTCAGGTCTATCCCCCAAATACAGTAAACCAAATCCCTTGTCATTTAAAAGCTGGGCCACGTTAGCTGTGATTTTAAGCCTACCAGCTTCAGGGATTTGCAGGTATGAATGTGGCCACCTTGCAGCCTGTGTTAACTCTCTGGCCAGCAAAGGTGTAAGTCATGACCCTGTTACACAGATGAGGCATCTGAACTCTTGGGTGTTGGTCCTGGAC
Source organism: Cephalopterus ornatus (assembly GCA_013396775.1). Lineage (NCBI taxonomy): Eukaryota > Metazoa > Chordata > Aves > Passeriformes > Cotingidae > Cephalopterus > Cephalopterus ornatus. The sequence continues at coordinate 166,096 of VZRE01015382.1, forward strand.
TCTGCAGTGCTGTGGTACATGTAATGCTCAGGGAAGAGATGCTTTTGGTGGGAAGTTGCAGTGTACTATCTATCCTATAAACCTGTTTAATCCCAATTTGTACTTATTTAGGGTGTAAAGAAGCTTTTTGGGTTAATGAAGCCAGAGAAGCTGGGGAAAAAGAAGGAAAAAACTGGTAATTAGCAGAACTGTGGTGCTCATTTGAAAGTCCCTACGTAGATGAGTAGCCTTTACTGGAGATTTTGCCCTGAAATTCTTTATTAGCCCTAGTGAATTTGAGAGCAGATGACTGCATATATCCATCTGTGATTCAAAGAAACAGTTTTTAGAGGGGGTGGCCTTTCAGCAGGATCGTGATTTTGCCCTACTTTGCTCAGATCACCCGTATCACTGCCAAAAGCAATATGCCATGTTTAATAGCCTCTCTCTTTGGAAGTCCTTTTCCCCTTTGCATAGTCAAATAAAAGCTGGCTGAATTTTGAACCCATCTCTTCTCTTTGGACAGTTCCATCTCCATCAATACATCATCAAGGGGCTCTCGTTTGGATGATGCACTGTCCCACTCTGCACCAAGATACAATTACTGCAGTGAAATACAGCTAAGGCAGCACTGCCAACTGCCAGGGAGGGCTTTTGTGATTCTCGCCAGCTGTTACACCGTTATTTAAGGGCAATGAATTATTTTTTGAAAGCCTGAGAACTGGGTTTAGAAAGGGAAAAACCATATCGACTGCATTCACAGCAAAACTGCTGAGAGCAAACCCAGCCTGAATGTCTATAGTTTTAAATGACTGATGGAAACTTTCTGTCTTTATTTTCATGAGTGAACAAGCATCTGCTGTTGCAACTGCTAGTTAACAGGCTCTTTTCTCCATATGTAGTGGATCCAATTATATGCTCTAGGCCATCCCAAGAGAAGCACAGAAGTAGCTCAAAGCAGGACCATTTAATAAAGGAGAGGCATAGGCTTATTGAGAGAGTGTAATCTTTGCTGTACTTAAATAGGCTGCGCTGAAAGGGAGTTTGCCTTTCTTTCTCTTCTGAAAATAGATATTTTAATAGCAGAGAGAAAGTATACAGTGTTTTTAATTTTCCCTTGTCTTTGCTCTTTTAATTCCTGCTGAATTTTATTTATTTTAAACTAATATACATACGTGGCATACTTTTGTTTCATCCAAATCCCTGTGAAAAAAGTGCTGCTCTTACCACTGACTTTGATGACCTTTGGATCAAACTGCTAGAGCTGTTTCTATGACAGTTTTGGCAACAAATTCAAAGATCTTGCAGACAAAACAAAGTTTTCTTGACAGCTATAAAAAGTGACAAATTATCTTTAAAAATTTCTGGAGGAGAAGCTGCACATTATGAAGGCGTTTCTTGGTGTTCCAATTTTTTTTTATTATGTTTTGGTGCTGTACTTTTGTCATCCTGGAGATCTGTGTTCCCTGCTTAAATTCAGTTTCCAATATTAGATAAAACTGTATTCTATGATAATTATTTCTCCCATCATCCCTCTCTCCTCTGTCATTGTCAGCCACCCCACTGTCTTCCATCCAATGCCCTTTTTCCAGCCTGAGGAGAGAATGTCTGTCATTGGCAACTGGGAAAATCCAATATAAGAGTTGTTTATGACAGATTGTAATTTGGTCCCCTGTCATTTTCTAGCTTCTTTTCCATCAATGACCCGACTAAATTTTTCTTCCCTATCTTTCCCACCACCTGTGAAATTTGCCCTTTCTTTATCACCCTTGTAATAAACACTTCCTAATTCAGTCACCTTCTGATTATGTTCTGCAGTGCTGTTCCTTCTAGCTTCCTTAGTTGCATGTTGTTTGACTTAAAACTCGCAAAGAAAACATTATTTCATTCTTTACTATATCAGCCACAGCATCTCTTAATTGGCCTCAGCAGTGCTCCCCATGCAGTGGTTTGCTCAGCACTGGGCAATAAAGGTTGTAGCAGCACAGGTGACTTCTCTGGTCGAAGGTTCAACACTAAGCTCTTTTGCAGTCAGAGATCACACGTGGCTGCCTGCTGATTGGTGGAAAGGGAAAGGGCTGGGAATACTTATGCTGATAAACACTTGCACAAATATTCCTGCTGGAAGTATCAAAAACATTCATGTAATACAGCTAGTGGTGGGTACCCACCTTTTCTGTCAAAACTTGGCATATCCTCCTTCTGTTTCTGACTTTGGCAGATTGGTTGCTTTCTAAAGGGCTCTTCTGAATCTCATCTGTTTGTAAACCCCTCTCCAGGATTGTGTTAGTCCGCAGGGATCATTTCTGGTTCCTGAACAGGGAACTGCACCAGGGCAGGAACACGAGTAGTACAATTTTTTCGTATCAGGAAGATTCTAAACAAGCATATTCGTGTGAGTACTGTGGATGTTTACAGCTTGAATATTTATGCAAATGCATTTCCATGCAGAACTCAAGCATTTCTTGAGAATCAGAAATGTGTGAATGGTCTTATTTTTCTTCAACATCTTTCCTTTTCTATCTGAAATCTTACAAATAAGAGAGTTAGTTCATGATCCTCTTCAGTTCTCCCCCAATTTTTCTTCTTTTCTCTTCACTGAGTGGGCCTTTAGCTTTTCATTCATGAAAATGATTTACTCTTCATTTGCTCCAGTATGTTCTTGCTGAGACTCTGCAGGTCACTTTATAGCCTACTGTGCAAGCAGTTAACCGAAATATTTTGGTCTCTTTTCCTCTTTCTAAAGCAACTATTTCCCCCAAATTGATAGTGCAATCCAGTACAGTTTAAACCGAAGTTATTTTTGCAGCTTACAGGTTCAACTTCACATACTCAATAGCACTGAGTATCCTTCATGGTAATGATCCATCCTTTAGCTTCCACTTCTGTGCTCTCTCTCCCTGTATGGGATGGGGTGGCTCAAATTTTGTTAAATGAGCAAACCTTAACATTCACCTTAGGGTTTTTTGTGAAAGTAATGGAAACTGTGGGTCCTAGTTCTTCACATGCTTCACATGCAGTTATATTTAGAACTTCTTCCTGGTCCCATTAGGAGGCGATTGAATATCAGTGTGGAAACAGGGTGCATTGATCAACAGGTGAAGAAGCCCCAGGGTGCCTTTCTGGCAGACTATCAAAAGGTCTTTCTGGGAGTTAAAATACATTGTCCATTGTCTCACTGTGGCTTTTTTTTTTTATCCTACAGTCTAGTATGCAGCCACTTCACCTCCTCCCTTCTTCGCTGTGGGTAACAAATGGAAAATTTTAAAGGCTGCTGAATACTGTGCATTTTCACAGTAGGTCAGGTGTTTAGCACAGGTGTTTCTGAAATAACATCGCATTGGTAAAGGCCACTGTGCTTGATGGCTTTACAATTTCCACTTCTATCCATGTGAAGTAGGAGCCTTCCATAAGTAAAATAAGCTGCAATTTAAGTTTGTAAATATGATGGATAGCTCAAGAGTAGAAAGGGTAGGTTTGGATTCACAAAGCAGAGATTCAGCTAGTGAAGCTGCCAGAGATATCGCAAACCCAACAAAACTGTGGGTCTGAAATTGCACCCTGGTGAATTTACCTCTTTTAGGTTACAGAAACCAATTACACGGAATTTCTGGTTTCTCTTAATTATAATTGTTATTCTTAAGCATTTTTCAAATTTTTTCAGTCAAGGATGGATTAACCAACTATTTTTTTTTCTATTCACTAGTTACTAAACATGGTGTAACTGTATTTCATTTTCCTGTATATATATTCAAATTATCAAAATTTCTAAAAGAAGAAAAAAAAATCTGTGTTGTATAACAAGTACAACAGTTCAAATGATTACTTGTGCTAAAATTCATGGAACTTGCAAGTTAAATGAAGGTTTTTACATGGAATTCACATACAACTGCAATATAATTCAGTACAACACAGAAAAAAAATGAATACAGCTCCAGAAATAACAGCAATCAGAATTCAATGCTTTAATTTATGAATGTATTTGCACATTAATTTTGTATTTGTCTAGTCAAGGATGCGTGTTTTGTTTTTCTTCAGCGTCTGCTTTTCTGTTGGCAATATTCTATTGTTGTTTTCATTACTATTATTATTAGGTTTTATTATTTTTTTTGTTTTGTATTATTCTAGAACTGCAGAGCCAAATAATAAATAAGACTTTCTTGTGTAAACTGCTTTGTTACCATATAAAAAAGAAATAGTATCTACTTTGAATATGTTATAGGATGCAAAGAAAGGAGCACAGAGTAAGACTGGAAAAACACAGGACTGAGATGAATAAATCTTGTATAATGGTTAGTATGTCAGATAATACAGTGCCACACTGCACATTTGTGCTTCGAGTCTAAAAGAGAATAGGTATAAATACAACCTCATTTTTGCCTTGCCAGTTGTGTGATAGGGCAGAATTTTTGATGTTTCACCACTAGCTTTAGCTGCAAAGGAATTCAGATATGTTGAGTTCATCCGACATACATCCTTGAACACAATGGCAAATGTAAGCCTAATACTCTTCCCTTCAGAATGGAGGATCAAATAAGATCTCATGGATCTGGGATGCTACAAGGGTACCCAGTGAGTCCGTAGTCAAGAGACAAACTTACATAAATATCCTTAGGTAGCAGGAAGGCAACAGTCTCTCAGACAAACCTTAGATGTTTTTTTCTCCCAAATTACCCTTAATTGTCCTCCTGGCAGAGCATAGAACCCAATATATTGGTGATATGACTTACAGTATCTGCGGCAATCTCTTCAAGTAGGTGATGATAAACTTTGCAGTGCAGATCCTGCAAATGTCAAGAATTTCAAATCTGCTTGCTTTTGACAGAGAATCTAATGCAGAAGCTGCTTCTTCGGAGCTTTTTAGTTTTTCATTCTTCATGCACAAGAGTGAATTTAAAAACAGTCTTTTTGTCTGTATTCCATAGTCCCTGCCGTCACCTGCAGCCCTCTTTGGATAATTTTAGATTTTCCTCTGCTTTTAACATCCAGTCTAGCATTTGAGCCAAGACCTACTTTCTCTTTGTGGCATTGCCATGCGACTGACCTTGTGCCCATCTCTTTTGTGAAAAATAAGCAATAAAGTCACATTCAGAATGAGATCCTGATGTGGGGATCCTCTGTTGAATGTTATCTCATATTTCAGCAGTTTTGCTGGCTCCAGAGCTTGGAAGCGTTCACATTTCCCACTGGCTGGGATAAATCCTTTTTTAAAGTGTTCTTCTCGTTTGTCCTTAAACACGTGCTTAACCAAACTGTTCAGACTCGCTTGCTGAGATTGAGCTTGGCATGCAAGGTATGGGGAGAAAAGCGATGCTCCTATGAGTGGATACAGCCTGTTAATTCCATTTTGAGGAGGTATCTTTCTCAAGCACAGCAAAGACACCAAACATGTGGAATGTTGGAGGAATGCTCTGAGGAATGCTCTACGACTCATGGCATCTTTTCATCTTTCAGTGGCCAGGAGCATGGGTTTGCCAGCATCACTGAGTCCCGTGGGAAGGGAACATGTTTAGGTGTTGCACTGAAGAGGTAGGGTTCATGACTTTAGTTTTTCCGACAGCAGTTTATAGTTTGAAAACGGCCTGAAGAGTCTTAAAATGTACCTAAACTACATATAAATTCACTTTAAGTCCTGCACACTGGCAGTGTGATGTAGGAAGCTTCAAGAGGAATGAGAACCAAATCTAGTATGGAAGTTCACCTCTTTTTGGGACAAAATGTTTCCTATCACCATTTCTCTAAAATGTGAAAGGGCTGTATGTAACCTATACTTCACAAAGATGTGTCTGCCTTATTCAGGGCCTAATTCCCCACAGAAATTAAAACTTCTTGTGAAAACGAAGTTTCCAAAACATTACCTTCACGTGCACGAACTGCCTTAGGTGTTTGATTCCTGCAGAAAGTTTCCATGCAATTTTGTAAACTATTTTCTCACAAAGTCACTTTAAATTAAACAAAACCAAGTGCCATGAGGAAATCACAGTAATACACAATAGTTCAGTATTGTGTATTGATTCAATATTGATCTGTTTAAATTATTATGCTTGGTTCTCCTTGGAAAGGGGAGTTTGGGCTGACAGATATATTACCTCTAGCTGACTTGGTTACATCCCTCCCCTGGTGGGTTGTGCCAGATCAAGGACTTGGCTAAAAGATACTGATCTGTGGGCTGGATTTTTTTCAGTGGAAATCAGAGCATGATGGCTATTGCATGCAAAAGTCTCTGTAATGGAGTCAGAATGTTCAAGGGCACAGACCTGTATTTAATATCTTGGAAGAGTTTCTAGGTCCATTGATTTTAAGCATAGCCACGATCCCCTTTCATTGTCAACTGAAATTTGTGAAAATGTAGTCACAGCTAGTAACTCACTGGGACTACAATGAATCTTGGGGTTTTTAACTGTCTCATGATGTCCTTGGAAAAGTTTGATTGCTCACTAGTTTTTCCTGGACCTCATCCAAAAGGCCCGGGCGAAGCCAGTGAGCTTAATAATTGTACCCCAAAGTGCCAGAGTTGTCATCCTCTGTATTTCCATTGCTTCCTAGCAAAATTAAAATGAGGGATGTCACAATTCTGATTATAGCTTCTCTTATAATTCTTTCTCAAGAGTACTTTGGGTGCAATCCTTCAAGTACAAAGTATCACGTGCTTAAAACTTTTAGTTCTTTTCTCAGTCTTAGGTAAAGTTGACATTTCAGTGTCTCACTTGTTTTTTAGCTTTGATTTTTTTTTCTGTGAGTTCATGACTATATGTGAGTACCATGACCCAAGGCAGCCTTTAAAACACATGCATGGAATAACTCCATAGCAAGAACATTAAAAAGAAAAAAGACCTCCTGCCCTAAATTTGCTTAGGCTTACCTTTGAATTTCCTGATGAGTATTTCATAACAACCATTTCCCCAACTGTATTCTTAAGCCATAGGTTCATTTTTGTTTCCCAGGCTCCTCTTCATTTGGTCACATGCATACATAGTATAGAAAATATCCATAATTTACAATGAGGAGGACAATCTACAGTGACCAGAATCTCTGTCTCAATCATGATATCAGTGTGGACTGAGAGATAAGGATGGAAACATGCTGATGAGAACCCTCTCGTATTCCATGGAATGTAAATACTCCACAAAGTTCCGGTGTGGCAGTGGAAGGATGGAGTCAAAAGCTGTCCAAAGTGAAACTTCATAGCTCATTGTAAATGGTCCTTTGGAGTGTGGTAAGAGTTGGAGAGTCTTTGACCTTACCTTTGGGCAAAGTCCTAAAAAACTAATTGGGAATATTTACTTCCAAGCTAATAATATTTGTTGTCAAAAGGCAAAGCCCATTTCAAAGTACTACAGGATGTCTTTCTTCAGTCAGCCCTGGAACACTACCAACAACCCTGAAAACTTAGCTAGTTCTAATATAGCTATTTTACTAGAGAGTTTGTTACCTGTGATGTATTAGCCAGGATCACTCAACCTTTTTCAGGAACAAGTGTTTGAAGTGTTTTGGTCTCATTTTCATTTCCTAGTGATCCTCTGTCATAGTATACTATGCTCAGGAACCAAAGTCCACTGTTGTTTATATTGCAGTCAAATCCTACACCACATTGTTGAAGTCCAAGAAACAATTTTTGGAGGAGCATTCCCAGCCAAAGGTATAGGGGGCTCCATTTGAGACCAAGAAATCCTAAAAAAAAAATCATTGTTTATTCTTTTCTCAGTGAGAATTGGAGCAAATAGAAATAGATTTTTCTGGTCTAATAATGAAAAATAGTGCAGAAGGTAGCTGTCAGCTGTCATTTCCAGCTGGCTGGGAGCCCTGTTTGCAGCTGGTAAGCCCTTGCACATCACTTCAGACACTTGTTGCTCAGCAACTCAGGTGTCAGACAGCAATATCTGGTCTCAGTTACCTGAATTATGATAGCTTAGACTAGTACCCTGTTTGCATATCTAGATTTGTATTTAAATGCCTACAATCAAATATCCAGGTTGGATTATTCAGCCTTTGGAATAATAACTGTAATAATGTTGTTTAATGTGCTGTATGGTTTTACCAGGGGGATAATGCCTTTCTGTCCTATCTATTACTGTTCTTTAAAAAGCAGCGATACAGAACAGCCCACACAAGTGCAGTACTTGTGAGCCTGTCCAGAAATGTAGGGTTTAGAAATCAAAGTATTACTTCACCAGGCATTTTATCAGCCTCTCAGTTTGATTTCAGAAGTCAGTGGAATATTTCTTTGACTTTCATGGGGTTTGAATCTAGTCCCATAAAGCATTGTGCAAAAAAAAAAGCAGAGAAGTGACCTATTATTTTCTAATAGTGCTTCTGAATTTTTTTGTCCCTTCCAGATCCTCTTTTGAGGCCTCACCTGTTCTGACTAAACCAGACGGCTCCTGACATTTGGATAATGGCTCAGCTGAAGCACACACAGGCACCAGGCTAAGTTTACCCTTTAACTTCCAACTTCCCTTTCTGACGTGATGTGTGATATTTGGGTTGCCCTGCAGGACAGCTTCTGAAGCTGAGTTTCACTTGTTTGTGTCCTGTGAGACCCAGAGGTTTCATTCTGTCTCTCCCCTATCTTTATTTTGCCTCACCTGTTTTATCAACTGTCTTACCGTGGCAGCACCCTTTAGCTTTCACCTACCCAGGGCTGTCTTTGAAGGCACTAAGTATTTTGACACACAATGATCCTTTCCCCAACTCTGTTCTCTCCAAAGGTGGTCAGATCACATGCTTTGTTTACTCTTTTGACATGTCTCTAATTCAGTCATTATTACCTACCACGGTAATGCCCCGATTATCTCGACAAGACAGCGTTGTGTTACTGAAGTTATCCCGGCTGCTTTTCAGAGCAAAGACAGCAATAGCAGGGCAGAGACTGTATGGAGAGTTTCTTCACCAGTTCAGAGGTTTAAGCTGAAAAAATCCTTAATGAAAGAATCTGAAGTTGTCTATAATATAAGTGGATAAATGTTTAAACTTCTCTTGCGTACAATACCTGACACGCAGCCTGAGCTAGTGGGTGGCATTCCTACACACGGCAAAGAGTTTGGAGCTAGGCGATCTTTTAAGGTTCCTTCCAATCCATGCCTTTCTGTGATTCTCTGCTATGACTTTGTGGTGTTCCACATGGAAAGCACCCCTTCTTCCCTCTCTGATCAGTCCTGGATTTCCCCTAATGCCTCACCGTAATCAGTGTAGTACAAATTTGCAGAGCTATTTCAGGTATTATTTCCCTCCCTGTAGTTGATTAGACATGAAATGCTCTGACAGTGTAAAAGCTTGCCAAGTTCTACCCACAAGTAATTTTTAAAATTAAAACAAAAAAGCTCAACTTTTTTTTTCCCTGAAAGAATAATGAAATGATAATTGTATGTATAGTTTATTCTGGTGCTTCAAAATTATATGGATATCAGGTATTTTCCCTAGCGCTTTTGTATTCCATTTGACCAATTCATGAGTGTGTAGGGCAGTATATTGACTGTATTTGAATCTGACCCACTGAATTACTTTACTGTTTAGAGTGACCATCCACTGAACCTTAGACATACATGTTTCAAATTTTGATGTTGCTAATTCAGTTAAATTTTCTTGCTGATCTACCCACAGAAACATTAAATATTAAAAGGAACATAGGAGCTGTCAAATACTGTCTCTCTGTTTTACGTATTGTCTGATTTTTAAGTAAATTAATTATTCAGTGATAACTTTGGAAACCAAATAATCTCTGATGTTCTGATCAGTGACACTTCTGGTCTCTCAAAATAATGACCTTTAAACAGAAATCGTTGCAGCTTTTTTGCCCACAGCGTGACAAAGCACTGACAAAGAATCCTCATGCTGTGTTAGATGAGGTAGTATTGCTGTATTTTCTTTGATCTTCTGTAGTAATATAAACTTAAGAAGATATTAAATAGCCAAATCATGCTGCATCTTTACATAATTAAGCAAAATCACGTCATTAGGAAAAATGGGTTGAAATTACAAAGAAATCTTCGGACATATGATTTAGACACATATCTTGTATTAAAATTAATGAGGATATCAGTGATTCTTCTGCATAATTTTGAATATCTCAGCAAAAATACGCAACTAGAGGCTTTTTAGAAGTAAATGATTATTGATGTACCTTATCTTTCATACTGAAATTAATTTAATAGCCAGATAAATATAGTAATCAAGTGTATTTCATATGAAGTCTCATTTTGCTTTATGCTACACAAGTGAACAGTACCATACAGTGAGAAAAACAGGCTAAAAATAACTCACAACCATGGAACCATTAATCTTGTTTCCTACCTCTTCAATAACAAAACCTGAACTTATTTTGACAGGAGGAAACATGGGCTCTCTAGATTAAATGTTCAGTCATGTGTAGACTCGGGGCTATTATTCATAGACCATTAAACATATATATGCATTATTTTAAAAGACATGAGTTTGTTAATTTTTAATGGCTTCCTTTTAGCTTTGGATACCGATACAAGGGAAGAAACAGATTCCAAGGTTCGTGTGTGTTTTAGCAAGAGTTGCATCTGTAAATTTCAGACTAAATATACATTTTTCCTGTTGCTGGTACCAATTGTTTTGTGACTATGCTAACGGACTTGGAAAGAAGATCAGATGATAAACTGGGTGTTCTAGTCTATATTCTGATGTGGTCAGTAAAGCGTCACGTGCTTCAGGCTGAAGGACTAGATAACAGCTTACCATGAGATTGCTTGGAGGGGTTTGTGGCAGGAACTCAGATGTTTGCCTTTAGCTTCTAAAAAATCCAACTTTATCACCTGCATTAGATTGCTTCACCTCTTTCTTGTTAGGTATTTCTATGCCAGTGTAATGTCAGCAGAAAACTGTTGATTTCAGTCTGGATATACCAGAGATGCTCAGGAATGAAGCAGACGTGAACTAAGCCTTGATTTTTGGTAGGTGGGTTTCTTGCTTACATCAGTGACAGCTGAATGCAAGTAATATTGTACTATTCTTTAAATGGCTTGCTATTAACTAAGTCCAAAGCAGTGGTGTAACATTTAGGGTGCAAGAAGCATGACAGAGCTGCCTTTCCATGTACCATGTTATACAGGAATATTTTTATTTTCCTCCCAGGCTGTGAATGATTAATAAAGCAACCAAAAAAGACATAGAAATATCACTGAGGTGTATGTAAGAGAAAGAACATGGGGAATATATGTATTCCTTTTATTAAAACAATGCCATTCTAATATCCACCCGTGATCTTCCTTGCAATACACAGTGTGATTTGCTTTAGGCATTTTAGCAGTTATAAAAAACATTTCTATGAAACATTTCTACAGAAATGTGTTCCTATAGGCTTCCCTGTGAGTCCTATATGGAGAAGTTAAGGATCACATGGTAGGCTACCTACTGGAGTCTAGAAAAAATTTGTAGTAACCATCAAATAATTATTTTGTGTATCTGGATGGACAAAATATTTAATAAGTCATCTCAAAGGATTAGCACAGTACCATCAAAGATTACTTTCTCTCTAGAAAGTAAAACATGGAAGCTCGACAGTGTATATTCCCCTGGAGGCTGAGATTTGTGGCTTTATACAATTAAATTGCAATTGCAGAAAAAGGCAGAAAAGGCCATTTGGAGTTTCTATTTTTTTTGATTTTTTTCTATTGTCAGATAAAAAGTGAAAAAGTCATAATTTCAATGGGCCATTCAAATTCACTCAAAAAGCATCCTCCCCCGCCCCCCGGATGGTTTTGTTCACATGAATATTGATTCTGGTTCCAGTTCTATAAGTAATTTTTTAGAGATTCAGAATTAAGTACAGGAGAAAACACCTGACTGGAGAAAAAAAAACTGTGTAAAATGTCCCATGGAAGTGTGATTTAAATGGGGAAAGAGACATATTATTCTGAAAAAAAAGATTGCTATTATAGGCAACTGATAATCATAGTCTTAAGTGTTATTAATTTATCTGTACTACTGCTCAGGGATAATGAACCACCCCTGTGTTATCGACACTGTCTCCACCACAAATCCAAAACAGCCCTAAAACAGCTACTATGAAGAAAATTATTCCAACCAACAAGCACAGTGACCAAAAAAAAAAAGAAGTTTAAAATTCACGTATTACTTGGGAGATGAAACGCTTTGGTGAAAGCATAAAAATGAATTTCTAAACAGAGTTCAAGCTACTCCACATAATATAATTTCATCTGGTTGTCATTTCTGCTTTTGTTGCTCAGTGAGTGGTGAGACATTTTGCGACTAGATAAGTTTTATCTTAGTGGAGGGTTTCTTAAGAAGGCTGTTCTACACAGTTTTCTGAAACGTCAGTTATTTTCCTGTTAAATCACATTTCCAATGAGCTTTTTTAGGAAGCTTCCACTGGTCCCTTTCATTCCCTCAAAACTTCAAAGTTGGGTTTGAATCTTACCTTGAATACTCTTCAATACTTCTTTACATTTTCTTTGCTCTATGATGTTTATAGAAAAGAGAATTTGGAAACACAAAGCCTCTAGTTAGAAGGGCATGAGGGCTGAGGTAAAAAGCACCATCAAAGGAGGCACCTGGTGGGACAGAACCTTGCCATATGCACTCTGATTCTCTGGCAGGACACATTAAAAAATAATTTAAGTAGGTATCCTGGTGTGCCTAAACCCTAGAAAAAGAAATATTGTATAATATTTGCTTTTATGTATTCCTTTTATGACTTTCCTCAGCTTGTGTCACAAAATTAGTGTTTTCTTAATGCTATTTTAGAGCGTGAGTTAGACTTTATTTTCTTTTTCTGATAATACATAGCTTGACAGAAGTCTGTAAGTTGTGATTAGAGCATGCCTCCTGAGTAAACTATATTTACAGTCTCTGCATTGTCATTCTGTTCATTGACAGCTAAATCCACATGTGCTACACTACAATAAAAGACATAGACATTATTTTATGGAAAAAACTCAGTTGATGACTCTTTTTCTCACTAGCATTTTTTGTTTTGGGGGTGAAAAACCTCTTTTTTTGAGACTATCAGTCACATACACATTGGAAAAAAATAATTAGTTTTACTTTCGTCTTGGCTATTAATATTTTTGTGAAAGTTTTGTGTGTTTCCAGTGATGGAATATCCTACTATTTTGCAGTTTACTTATTTCCACATCCACGGGAGGATCTGGATCAAGCAAAGGCTGGTTGAGGTGTTGTACTGCACTGCACAAAGGAGATGGGGTTGAAGGGTCACATTTCTTTTGACCACAACCCACATGATCCTTTTGCAGTACCTCAATGGGACTTGAAACACTTGAAGGAGGAATCAAGCTGTAAGGAGGTAATACTCAGCAAGAATTTAACTGGCTTTTGGATTCAGCCTGATTTGTAAGGGGTTGTGGAATCCATCCAGCTGGAAATCACTATAAATGTACCCTGTTTTCTGATCTCATAGATTGTGTTTTCCTGTAGCATACTGAAAAAAGCAGATGACACTGAGAATAATCAAGCATAGCATCTTCTCTTCATATTTTAATATAAAGTAGCTTATCAGCTGATAAGAAAAAAGATGCATGTCGTATAATCAAGGAAAATGAGACAAATATTAGCATATTAAATCGCCTCTACCCATAAACATTATTCTGAGCATTCAGCATTTCAAGGTGAGAATGTCCTTTATGAAGTGAACCAAACTTCGGTGTACATAAAGGAAGATTAACTCAGTAAGTAATTTTCTGTATTCCCTTTGCAATTACTTTTGATGTTGAGCAAGAATTCTCTCTTTCAAAATCCAGCTTTTATCTACCACTCTGTCCTTGGATTAAAACACTCTTTATGGCATCCCATTTGTTGCCATGGAAATGAATGTAATGACAGATTCCACATTGTGGATTCTCTGGAAGAAACAGTATGGGGGGAACATTTAAGGGAGGAAAAGGCAAATATTGAATTTGAATAGGTTTCTTTTGGAATTAGTGATTGTGAGAAAAATGGATATTGGCTGAAAGAAGAAAGACTTAAATTTGAATGTGTGTGCACAAGGTTTTGAATATGTCATATTTTTTTTTTCCATAAGAAAGCTGCATTTTGCAGCTACTACCACCTAGGACAGAGGTATTTTGGAAGGACATGTCCTAATTTCTGAAGAGTTGTGTCCTTGAGAAGAGCTGCATCATCTCTGTGCTTATTTTTGAGGAGTGGGACTACGTCAGACGGCTGTTCTCCTGCCCAGCTGTTCTGCAGAGATTCGGAGCAGTGATGGACTTGCCTTTTTATTTTGGGTATTTGGCTAGAGGTGTGTGTGTCGCTACAGAATTGTGTCAACCTGCTGTGTCTCCTCACATGTAGGGTTTGGGAAGATGCCACGGGCTTACAGCTGTGTGGGATGCAGTGGTTGGGCTGGTTCTGACACCTTCTTTGCTGATGATTAGCTCTCACTGATTAGATGTTACGGACTCATCAGGCAGCAAGGAAAAAGTTCGTGCTTTGTTTTCTTCTTGTGATGAGCAATTGCTTATGCCACAGAGTCTGCTGAAACCAGTCCCTCTTGCTTGTGCAAAAACTACTTTAGAAGCAATGTTAGCTTGCTGCTCTGGAGATGGTTAGTGCCTCAAAATGTAAGGAAACTTACCGATTTTCTTGCTCAGTTGAGAGAAAGTTTGGATATATGTAAATGAGAAGTTAATAAGTAATGGGTAACTAATAAGAAAGAGATAGGCCATTGTCTTCTCTTTAACTGTGCTTTCCAGGAATGTTAATAACTGGAGACGGCCATTTCGCTTTAAAGGAATTAAGTTAGATTGTCTCTCTAATGTCCATTATATGCCCTCAGGGAACAGTATTATGATCGAGATTTGTCAACAGGAAAGAATGGAGATGTCCCCCTTACTACCTCACTAACACAAATATATGAACCAAAGCAAAACATATTTAGGATATATAGATTTTGCTGCAAAAATTTAGTTCCACTCAGTGCTACCAGATGGAAGTGTCACAGAGGGTAGTCTTGTGGAGGCAAGGGTCAATCCTCCATATCTGTTTTCCCTAATTAATCAAAGGGACCTTCAAGAGTTCCTCACAGCATGTTCAGCTACCAGTAATATATCTTTCCACAGATACTAGTGTAACTTTCCTTATGTAACTTGAGGATAGAGATTTGATGCTCCTCATTACCTGTTTTAGTGCTCATCTCCTCTTAATCACATCACCCATGCTTCACTTTTTAACACAGACTATTCTTGTTTAATTTGTAGCATCTTTTTTGTTGTTTTGTATGTTGTTTGTTTGTTGGGGTTTTTAAAATATTTTTAGCAATGTTTTACAGCCCACACTCAGCTGTCTTGTCATTAGACTAATCAGTAAGAGCTCTTTTAGTCTTATAGGTAATTGTTTCAGGTCATAGAATGATTTTTATTTCCACCTTAAGATTCCCTCCAATTAGTCCATGTGTCTTAGGTGTTGCAGTGTCCTACATGGATCGCAGTACTTTAGCTAAGATTTTACCAAAGCTGAAATGACTGAAGGGTCCTTTCCCTTGCCCTGTAATTTCCAATAGAAAATATCTACATTTCAGTAAGATCAACTTTTTTTTTCCAGTAATATTGTACTGCTGATTAATTTTCAGCTTGTGACACACTATCTTGTCCCAAATCCTTTCAAAAATCACCTGTTTTGATATCTGTTCCAGGATCTGTTCCAGTCCTTATTTCATTAACCTCTTTATGCATCTGCATGAGACAATATAGTCACCTACTCAAGCGTACTCTAATCCTTCTAGGAAAAGTCCCACTTGGGTGTGCTTAACACAGCTCTACCTGAGCAGCAGGTAGCACCACTGCTGTTGAAGCCTGTCGTGTGGAGCCTTTAGGAATGAGAGAAAAAGGATTGCTGGGAGCAGGTGATTCGACATCCACGATTATATCCTGAACATTGCAGTACCTAAAGTTTAGTCCCATGGTCATCAAGCCCATGTAGAATTTCAGTCCCATGCTCTCAAAGTAGCAATTAAATATATCCAAAAAAACAAATACCCCCTCTTTGTAAAGGCAAATGTCGTCCATAAAGGTATAGTCCACAAGACTTTTACACTCTACTGTTTTATATCTAAAAAATGTTCTTTGAGCAGGTTAGTGACCTACATTTTGATGGATCAATCACCCCTAATTAATTATTGATGCTTTGCATTTAATGTTTTATGACAAACCAGTAAGGAAAAAGCTTTGCATGTGGATATTAAAAATATTTTGATGCGTTTTTTGGCCAGAGTTTTATCAAGTGTAATAAATTACCTTGAAGACACAATATTCTAGTAAACTAGAGATATCAATTTGACAGCACTGGCAGTCATTGTGCTTCAAAAAAGTCTTTGTTAAGGATATATTTTTAGCACCTAAAGTTATATTTTTAATACTTCAACCAGTGGACAGTTTTGTTGTGTGTTTTCGGTTTTTTTACACAATGCAATTTCTGAGGGAGAACTCCTAAGTACGTCTATCTGGTGTTTGGTCATGCACATATAATTTTCCATTTCTCGTGGAGTATTGTGCAAAAATCAGACATTCAGTAAGGAAAATGTCAGCAGACATACACAATCAAAGACTGAGTAAAAAGTTTTGAGTTAGCTTCAACTTTGTTGGAAACAAATTCCTCTCTTTTTTTCACAAAGTAAAGCTTAGTGAGAAAAAGGGAATTGATAGTTGAATGTACTTCCTTCTGACAGGATTTATATAGTCACACATAACTCCCAGCAAGATTAGGAAAAGAGAGTTTCCTTACATTAAGTATCCTGCACCAGTCACCTTACAAGTGGTGAAATCAAATTCAACCCAAAATTGAAGTGGAGCAAGATGTTCTCAAAATGTTCTGGTTTGTTTACTTTTGTTACCCATACTGATGAACCCAAGCTATTTTTATGGCTCTTTTTATCATCCAGAGGAATTTTTACACTACTAAATGCTTCTCACGGCATTTTTACTTTGAGTGCTTAATCGGGTTACAATGTGTGGCCTCCTCTTAAGAAACAAAGAAATTAGTGGTTCCAACATTAGAGAATTGAAACAAACTATGGGGTACTTTCAAGATTAGCTTTTGCAAGGATGTCCAAATGGTTATGTGACATAGAAAGGGTTAGTAGAGTTTCAAATATCACCTGATCAAGAGTTTATGTCCTCATGAGGAGCAATAGCAGGGGAAGCTGTTGTAGAGAGGAAGGAAAGGGAAGTTTTGCTTCCCCTTATCTACCTGAGATTGTATGTGAACAATTACCTTGGGGTATAGCTGCCTTGTCTTGGGTTGGAAGTTGTTTCTAGAAGCTGGAATTGAGATCCAAAAGGGGACATCTGTTGAAGCCTTGCCTGAGATGCATCCTTGTAGTTTTGTACTCTAGGCTAGGATATATGCAGACTTTATGCTAGACTGATCATTGCACCATCTGAAATCACTGTCAGATCATTAATGCATTTCAGTGAAAAGAAGGGCTTTTTAGCTTATGCTGCTGAAGTGGATGGTTATATTTGCAGTGCTTTGCTTTGCTTTGATTTTTCTTCTTCTGATAATAAGCTAACACTATCCACCTTAACACTGAGTAACCCCTCAAAACTACTCTCATCAGTGGTCAGGATATAACTAAATGTTATTTCACCTTTAAAATCATCCTTATGCTTTTCTGTTTGATTGCTGATTTATAGTCACTGAATAAAACTCATGAAAATGTTGTTGCTTATATGAGAATTTGAATCAACAGATTTAATTGGCTTTTAAAGACATGAGAGCAAAGGATAGAGTTTTTCATCTGACTTTTAGAAAGCAAAGGAAGAGGCCCTCTAATTGCTCCAGTCCTTTGACTAATTACCTATTATAACTATAGCCAAGTCACAATTGATTCTGTAATAATAGGGTGTTACCGGGGAGGATGCATATCAGAAAGCACATCTTTGGTAGGAAAAGATTTCCAAGTTAGGTACACTGTAATTATTCAAGGACAGGCAGCTTTGAGAAACAAGCATATAAGAAGGTCAGGCTGAGCAATTATTTAGGTTTAGAATAACCCTTCTCTGGGCTCTTATTACTTGCCATACGCTGCACACAGCTCTGATCGGTGTCAGGAAACGGCCAATGAGCTTCTGCTTGTGACTCCCCTGGTGAATCAAGGAACACGTGAAGTTGTTAGAATGGGGCAGCTCTTTGACAGGAATGGGAAGCTTTGAAGATTTCTGCATCAAGTAATAATTTTCAAATATGAATTAATAAGCATATCTCACAGAGCTCAGCGTGCTGGATTTTCAGTATGTTTTTAAAGTCTGGCTGCTAAGTCTTGCAATAGCTGATCTGTAAAACAGGCTTGCTGGTGCTGGGGCATGAGACTGCAGTTATTAAAAGTTCTGTTAAAGAATTTGAGTCTTCAATGTTCTCAAATCATGGTGGAGTTAGGCTTCATGACGAAAAGTTGCAGATGAGATGCTGGTCTACAACTGAGTGCATCTTAACTTCCATATACTCTAAGATAACAAACTGTACTAAGCACTTCTATATATTTTTTCATTTTCTTGAGATTTAAAACAAAAATGTATGACTGAATTCTTGGAATTACTCATTTTACTAATTTTACCTCTATTTCTTCCATGAAATAGTAAAGAAAGCACATATATGTATACCTTTTAACAACCAAAAAAAAAAAGTTACAAATTGCAAAGCATTGACAGCTTTTTGGTAAGTTTTTTGTTTTGTTTCTCAGTGCCAGAGTGGCACCTGGGGGTGTTTCAAAAGGAAGAAACCGGTTTTTCTTCTCCCTCTGACTGGCAGTGGGACAATTATTCTAATAAAGTAGGTAAATACTATAGCTCAGGTATTGAATCAAAGCTTCGTATGAAACTTGCTCCTAGAGGCACGCAACACAGAAACTGGACAGTCCATAAATATTTCTGGAGGGTGTTTCTGATCATCTGGGAAATTAAGCACTGTTGTTATAGTTGTAACTAAAATTTTTGGTAGCTCCATTAGCTTCCTTGTGGTTTGACATTGGAAGGCAACACTGCATATCTATTTACACAGAGGCAGAACATTACAAAACATAACTGGGCTTTACTGAATATGTCTGAATAAAATCTTCAAATCATGTCCCAGACTGCTCCAGGCTCAGATTAAAACATAGTAAAACCTGTGTTATGTTCTCCAGGGTCACAGATTCCCACATTTGCAAAAAAACATCCATCTAGTTAGGGGTCTGGAGGGATTATCTCCTGAATACAGCAGTACCTGCTTCAAAATAAGACTGACACCTCTAATCGACTATTGATAGAAATGCTGCTTCCTCCTAAAGTGGAATCACACTGGAAGTAAGTATAAGTCCTGAGGACGATGAAGCAGGTAGGGAAAAACAAAGGAAGTTTGCTTATCTGGGGTAATGTTTGGTTGATTACTTTATAGGATATAGAAAATGCTGTATTCGTGGATAGACTGTTGCAGCAGTCAGAAAGAAATATCAAGGGTATTCCAACCGTGAAGATTTATATTTAAGTTGAACAGCTATGTACTACCCTGTAACTGTGGATGCATAATTAGAAGAGGAATAATAGTATTTGTTTAGAATCTCTGTATATGCATAAAGGAGAAGAATGCTGTATACCTTAGCATTCACTTATGATGTGAGTGAGGGAATGGAGTTTGAGTGTGTTTCTTGGTAATTTATTATTTTTTTATTCAGAAGTGAATAATGCAAAATGATTCTTAAAAAATCAAGTAAATCACTGTGTAGCAATAGCTCTGCATTAAACAAACTGCTGCTACTGGCAGAGAAACTTACTGTAATCTTAAGTCCTTCTCTACTCCATGTGAAAAATCAGAAAGTCTGGTTTTAAGCACAAAGATGCCAGTAGAAAGGGGAGCAGGATCTGAGGACACCCTGTAAAGTAGATGAGACAGGATGCTGTGTAAAACTAGGGACAAAAAAAGTGACAGAGCAATGGGATGCATATGCTTACAAAGATACTGCCTCCCAAACAGAAATGGCTCACGTTGGGTGGAAAAAAAAGCAATCTCAGGACAACAGAAGAGCGACCTGATAAAATGTAATATACTGAAAAGGAGGGAAAAGCACTGGGGGTGGGGGAGGGAGGATGCTCTGAGTGGCGAACGCCGAAGCCGACAAATGAAGGGCAGAGTACAGCCAAACAAGGGGATAAACCTGCAAGTGATTAAATAGACAATTCAAAAGACATTAAATGCCTGTGGAAGACAGATGGAGTTGACATTAGGAGAAGAAAGCTGCAAATAGAAATGGGAGGAGCAACTGAACTTTGGGTTTCTCTCTAGGGAAGAATTTTATGTAGTCTTTTTGTTTTTAACAGAATTGGCAAAGCAGATGACAGACTCATAGAGGAATGATGGCTCTTCTTTTATTCACTTCCACTAGCTCTTGTCTGCGTGCAGATCTGATCTCTGCCCTCCTATGAATCATAAGTGTCTGGTACACCAGACACTTAGACTGATTAATTTGTATTAACATTAATTTATGTGACAGCTTATGCTGAATGTTACTAATAACTGGTGCAGGATTACCTGGGTTTACTGTGGAAAAAGAGCAGGCTGATTTTTATAGATTATTGTACATTATGACTACGTATACATGATGAGCATTTGAAAGGGACCTCTGCTACACAACTTGGAAGTGAGTCCAGAGTTTGAAACTCCCCTCTAATTTGGATGTATTCAGTTTTTACTTGGCTCATTATGAATGGAGAGACCAGCTGCAAAATTCAGATGCTGTTCTAAATTTGGAATCTGAAACTTGCCAGAGGTCGGGGCCTTTCAGAGATAAAAGCAAGGTTTAGAGCTATCTCTAATAGGAAGATAATATACATTTTAGAAGGAATGACTCCAGACTTCCTCTCATCTGTGATGTACTAGGTATATCACACAGTGAAGGTTTTTACAAAAACTGTTTGTATGACCCTCAATGACAGTTCTGTGTATTGCCTGGATCAGATTCTAATCTTTTACTGTCCTAAGTTAGTTGTAAATCTGTAATATTTCTATTAGGCATGAGAATGGAATAGCATAAGGGAATACTATGTATGGCATATATGAGCAAAGATGTCACTTATGATTATAAAATATAGCATTTGTGATTCCACATTATTCTTTATAAGTTCTTAGGGCTAGAACTGGAAAACAGTTCTGTGCCTAAGGCAGGATTGAGGCAAAATTTAGATATTAGACTCCAAAACTGTAAGCCAAAATACCTAGTTCAGCTCTTTGCTGCCTACTGAAACTGCCTGTGGTTTTGACCAGATGTTTTTTGTAGGTGCCTGAGCATTTGGTGTCATGTCTAATTGTCACAGGGATCCCAGCTGACTGATGTGCCCCAAAGTGCTTCACAGCTTGGCGGAATTATACTTATCAGAAAATGCAGAGGTTTATTATTCACCTTTTTATTGCTGTAATCCAGGTCTTTCTGTGTTAAACCTGAATGTCAAGCAATATTGTTGGGATCCTGTGGGAGGAAGAGGGGCAAACTTGGAAACCTACACAGCACCACAGAAATTAACTAATGCATCTTGCCAGTCCGAGCTGACATGCTGATTCATAGGACAGAAATTTTGTATTATGCTAGTGTGCTTCTGGGAAGGAGAGATATGGGGAATGGTACCCTAAAGAGGTTTGCCAGGAGGTGCTGGAGAACAGGAGCATTGTGCTGTTTGGACACTGCTGTCAAGCGCTGCTGATCAGTTAAAATCCAGGCAGGGAAGGGAGCAAACCTCTGCCAGCATCCTCAGCTCTGAGGGATGACTAAAGAACACAGCATGAAGCTCACGCCAGGCTCGCCACATGACACTATTGAAATATCTGACACCAAGCTGGAACCTGAATCATTCAGGTGTCACCCTGCATAAATTTGTCAGGTGCTCCCAATGGGCATGCTGTTGATTTTTGTTTCCTACATCTTGTCCATGATCTATGGCTTACATCAAGGTTTCATGCATTTAAAGCACCTTGTCTAGTGCTTCTTTTTTTTCTTTATAATAAGCCAGGGAGTTTTAAATGGAGCCCATCTGGCTGTATTATAACTACAATACTTTTTTTCTTTAAGTAGTTCTATGGAAACACCAACTTTTTCTCCCTCTTTGGAGAGGTTTTGCCCTCTCTGCTGTCCAGTTGTGGCCCACTTCATCCCTAATTTTCTTTACATTCCAGAGATCATAAAATCTTTATACTGATTCTGTGAAGACAAATAGTGCAATTTCATAAAAATTAAGTTGCTTTCACTATAGAATACTTAATTGTTTAAAACTATTCACAAGTTTATCATCTTGTGGAGGGTGGGCTTGTTGCTCTGTTGTGGAAGAGGTGGTGTCCCATGGTCAGTACATTCTGGAAGAGAGCAGAAACTGGTTGACATAGCAGCTGATTCTGAGCAGGAAGAAAGCTCAGAAGACATCTGAAAAAAAAAGGTGGAATTGATGAAAGAGGCTCGAGTGGTGAGAAATTGAGTCACTGCAAAGTAAAACTTACATGGCAAAAAGAAATGAAAAGAGGAGGATGGGAGGACTGACTGGCTCTAAGGAACTTGTAACTGGAACAGAAAATTTTATGCCTTGATCAGTAGCTTGAATTTGCACAGTCTTACATGTGAACACTACAGAAAAATCATTAAAATGTTCTTTTGTTTATTTCCTTGGGTTGATGCCATGAAACTCATTGTGATACTTTTTCGATGTTACTTTTGTCAGCCCTGAAGCTTGGGGCCAGAGTCACAAAGATGTTTAGGTGCTTAGTGTGCATCAAGTGTGTTTGCAGTGCAATTAATCACATCCTTAAAAGAGGTGTATAACCTTAAATTTCAGTTGTGTCTCTTTGTATTACACCTGTCAGTTAAGCAGGATTATCAGTACTGTGTGGTGTCCTAGTGAGTATAAACTAGCCATCCATATTTATTAGTGTAAACTCTGATATGTTGAAAGGAATTGACTTCTTAATTACTTTGTAATCTTTCATAAATAAATGTGCACTTATTTTACTGATTTTTTTTTTCCTATTAATACTCTGTGTGAAAAATACTGAGTTGAAATTTTTAAACTATCTTGAATATTCAAGGGAGTTGATATCCAACTGAGAGACACTGTAGAAGCACTTTTCTGGACTTTGTTGGCAGCTGGGAAGTGAGGATACTCTGATTTCTGGGCAGATGGGATGTGTTTTTTTCTGTTTGATTTGTTTGGTTTGCTTTCTCTATTGTGTGAGTGTGTTTGGATTTCTTGAAATGCTTAATGATTCTGTCAGTTCTGTTAAGAGAGTGATCACTCCAGGCAGGAGAAGAATACCAGAGGCATCTTAGATCTTCACCCCATATATGGAACAACTCATGATGAAAAACTCCCTGTGTTTTAAGTCTCACAGCCTGAACTAGAGGGACTCACAGCAGTGTCAGTGCAGTGTCAGGAGCTTGACAGACCTGACCACTCACTCCAAAGCCATTTGGAAGCAGTGTGCACATTTTGATGGCACTAATTTAGATTTCTTGTTTTCTCTGGTGGGATAAGAAAGGTTATCCCTGCTAAATGAGCGTCACAAACCTCCAGGCAAAATACTGCTTTGGGGTGCACATTTTGGGAAATAGGCTCAGAGAGGGGTACTTGCCTTCACTAGATGTGTCCTACTTCTGTGTGTCCCAAGTACCTCACGGATACAGTCTTTGTCCTATTCCTACTTGCTGCTTTCATGCTGTGATTCATGGAGAACTGAGGTATAATTGAGCCTGGGTCAAACTGGCTCAGTAGAGAAAAGGAGCTTTGTCGAACTGAAGAATTCTGTGATATCTGCGTACAAACTATGCAGCTTACCTGTAATTTTACTTATTTTAGAACTAGTCCTAAGACAGAACTGACTGAACACCTTTTTTTATGTAGGGAAAGTGACAAGAATGTTATGCCAATTAGTGCAGCACTAAATTGCTCGATAACTTTGAGCTCAAGTGAAGACAGCTGCAAATCTCAGAGCAGCTGTCATGCACATCCAGTGAGAAGTTCGGCATTTGAAATATGCTCGTCTGGAGAAATGGCTGAGGAGATCAAGCCTTGTAGGCATTGTGTATAATCTGAAAAGAGGCCCTGGATGAAGTCATATGGAAGGATTGATCCATGTATGTTAAATCAGGTGAGGTGAGATGCAATTAGCAACTACTTGTTAGCTGAAACACTACCTTAGAGCATCTCCCAGAAAACAGAATCCACTGGGAATAAAAGCAACAATGGCTGCTGTTAGGTTTGATGAAGACATAAGGAGTAAATTTCACCTGCTCATACAGCACAATTTTTTTGTCTCTGCCTCAGTAGCAACCAACCCAGCTGGAGATGCAACATCTAAATAGCTGTCTCACTGACTTGTTTGTGATGTCAGTAATATGAGCAGAAATCACAGAATGTTGTCATTTTAGCTGCATAAATCCGGGTGAGACTTCTCTAAATCTTGAGAGAGGGTGGAGATAAAAAGTCTCTCTGGATTTTTTTCATTATGATGAGATGAATTATGCACTAGGAGTGCCTGTAGTCTCAATTTTCTCTAAAAAGAAGGTGGATGAGTAGCTCATGTGCAGATGTGTATTGCAGAACTGACTATGTTTTAATCCCATAGGATAGAAAACAGGTCAAATATCAGGTTAGACCCATTGCTGTGGATATCACTACTGACTATACCTTCAGTTATGCTGCTTTCAGAAGGCATGAACCAGGGACTAACCTGTTTTCAGTGCTTCTCTGTTATTAATTGCCTGCTACAACAGTATTGTCACCTACTGCATTTGTATAAGGTGTAGTCATCTCCAGTCAGCACGGGTCAGTGTGACATCAATTAAAGCTCAAAATTAAGAAAGAGGTGTTTTGAGTGAAGTATGGGGTTTTTTTCTCAAAATCAGCACTTAACTGGATGAGTGTGCACAGTATTACCTATCGTGCTTCATTTTAGAGTTTCCTGAATCACAGTCAAGGTGACTAATAGCCCTGTAGTCTTCACAGGAAAGTAACTCTTTGCATGGCAGGTTGAAAAGAAGTCAGCACCAGGCAATTTCAAAGATAAAACCAAAATCAAATTATGGCCCATGTCACCATTCCCTTCTCTGATGTTTGAGGAGCCTAATAATGGGATATATTTATTTTATACATGAGATTTTAACCTACGAATCTTGCACGAGTGACAGTGAGTCATCTATCGTTCACATAAATTTCTAATTTAAACCTGTAAATTTGTGATGAAAAGAGGAAAATCAGAGGAAGTGGTGGCTTTCTGGTTTACCCCCTTCCTTATACTTTGTATATTTGAGGATATTATTTGTTGGCAGGTTATGTTTGTAAAAGGGAGGAGACTTGCGCAGCTGGGAATATGTTGTTTTTCTTCGAAGTTCACTTCCAGTATTTGAATCCTTTTAGTTGTTATGAAAGGCTCATGTGAGATGAATTATGCAATTACCATCATAACCAGGATCTCATGGAGCAATGCTGTATTTTTATGGTTGGGATAACTGACTGCCTTACTCCTAGGTTGTGGAAATCCAGGCTAAAGGAAACTGTAAGGTGTCATTGAGCTCATCTTCCAGCTCCCAGACAGGATGAGCTATACCTGCCTCATTTGTGGCAAAACTTAAATCTCCAGTCATGACAACTGCCTATGGAGCTTGCAGAGTTTTTGCCAGGGTTTCACAGTGAGGAAAGATGCAGGTTAGACATTGTCTCTCACTTCAGCTTAAAACTGTTACTGCTTCCCTTTATCACAAGCAGATTCCTCCCACACTGCAGGAAACTTTTATATACTTGAGTACAGCTATTGTGGGCATCGTGTCTCCCCTGGCCAAAATAAATGGCATTCTAGCACTTTTTTCTTATATTTCCTAACATTTCCAGAGGTGCTGGTTGTTCTCACTCATCTTCTCTGGAATCTATCCAGCAAGTCCAGCTAGGTCTCCCTTGAACTGCAGCATAGTGCCTTATGCCAGACACAGTAATTTCTCAAGGCTGTCCTACTGGGTAGCAAAACATTGCTGCACTTCACACATCTCTCATGTGACGCTTATTCATACATCAAAGTATATTTTTTGCCTTTCTCTCAGTAGCTTCTGTACTATGTTATTATCTAGCTCATGCTCTCCTGACCTGCTCCTTCACCTCCAGTCCATCACCTGATGTTTGTGAAGCTGATTATTTTTCTCTGTCAAGTGCTGCACTTGCTTTTATGAAATTGCATCTTCTTTCTTTCTTTTTTTCTTCTTTTTTTTTCTTCCTGATTGTCACTCCAATTAGTCAGGATTGCTTTGAATTCCACATCTATCCTCCCAAATGAGGATGTCTCTGACTGTAAAAATTTGCTTACTATTCAGTCATCAACGTCACTAACAAAAAACACTGAATAGTTCTACATTTGGAATTAAGGAATACTGTTCCCTACACTTTCTACTTCAGTACCGATAAAGTGATTCTCTGACTTTAGTTTTCCAGCCAGTTATATATCAGCTTCATAGGCACTGGTTCCCCAGTTCATTTGTGAAATACCGGCACTAGAAAACAACTGCCTGCTTCTTAAATTTGGTTACCACATTTCTGTCTCTTTGATAAAGAGTGAAGAGAGCAGACATTCATCCATGGTAAAACTTTGAATGAACATTTGTGCTCCTAGAAACCACAGTTGTTCTTCTTGCTAAAATAGAACATAGTTTTACATCCTGCCTGTGTAGTGAAACCAGCCCAATTTGCCACAACCGTTAGTAGGACTGTGAATCCCTTCCCTTCTAGGGAGGGTGGACTAGATCTTGGCCAACCTATCTGTGTTGTCCTGGGTTTGGGCTGGTTTGTATTGTCCATCTGCTGTATTAGCAGGTGCACAAGTTTGGTGTCCAGACCTCCAAATGCCACACAGACATCCTCCATGGTTTTAGAGAATGGAGACGCATGGGTTTTCTATAATTTTCTGGCCCTTTTTTTTCCCAAGGAATGGGATAATGGAGCAGATTTTCTCAAATAGTTAGAAGAATACATAGCTGGGCAAAGTCTGGCTTGCAGGACCAGGTTAATAATAATCTGGAAAACAGCAATGAATATAAATTGCAGGTAGAGTTAATGAGACTGTGGTTTATTGTTCAAACACTGAACTTTCTTAAACTGTCTGCAGCCAGTAATGTAGTTGTTGCATGGATTTGAGCTTGAAATATGGATGCTTGTTCAATAAGAAGTATTAATGTGAAAGTACATTACTTTCTTTCATTCTGTTACTGATACAGTATTCAGTAGAGCAATTTTTTTCTAAGTTAAACTGCATTAGCTGTTTCATTGCTGTATAAAAATCGGGTTGTGTACATTTAAAGTCTTCATGCAAATCAAGAAGCCAAGAGTTCGATCTGCTCTCTCCTACTCTGTTCATTTTGTTCACTGGCTGAAGAGATTTGCAAGCTAAGATTTCACTTATTACTTACAGTTGTTTTCTCACATTTATTTCAAATCAGTGTTCATGACCTGAAAGCCAACATATAGTAGTGTAAGTCAGAAGTATAATAATGAGAACAAACT
Organism: Cephalopterus ornatus; assembly: GCA_013396775.1. Classification (NCBI taxonomy): domain Eukaryota; kingdom Metazoa; phylum Chordata; class Aves; order Passeriformes; family Cotingidae; genus Cephalopterus; species Cephalopterus ornatus. The sequence goes on from VZRE01015382.1 coordinate 193,566, forward strand.
TTTGATCAGGAGTGTTTTCTGATAGATTTCTTGAAAGCTTCAGAAGTGGCTAATGAGTTTTCATGATTGATTTATACCCTGAGCAACATCTTTTTCAGAATAATTGAAGTCTGGAGTGTATGGTGTAATGGATATTTTAGAGGAGGTAGGGCATCCATATCTCTACTGAGTATTATCATTTATTATGAGGAACTATTTTCATGTGCAATATAGCTGTTGCTCAGCTGTAATCAGTAGTTGCTGGATCATCATAGAATCACAGAATCATTAAGGCTGGAAAAGATCTCCAATATTGAGTTCTACCTTTAATTATTGTCTTTTATACTGTCCTAGGTGGCAATTAGAGTTAAACCAAATGTCCATGTGCTATTGTCAAAGATGCATTCTTAATAACTGGTAATCTTAGAAAGAATGGAAATTTAGAGAAGTGCTAGTTCAAATGTGTTTTCAAACAGGTAGGAAATGCAATTAATACTTGAGGACAATATGCAGATTTTCAGAAAAAGGGAATCATCTATAGAGTAGAGTGACAAGTATAATTAGAAAATCTAACAGTTAAGACAAACCCACAGATCTTAAATGTAGATGTTTGGGTTAAACATGTTTATTAAACCCTTCAAATATGCAACTGACACAAAACGCTGAAGTATGCCTGAAAAAAAACAAACCAGTTTAAATGACTTAAAACCAGAGCTTAGCAACTTCTTCTGTCTAAAAGTACCTAGACAAGAAAATGGAAAGATTTCTTTCTTCTATTAAGTCAAAGAATCACAGCCTAAAGAAATTGCAAGAGGTATCACATAGGAAGATTCTAGACCTAGGAAGCTTCAAAGCCAAGAAAGCAGACTCCCAAACCTGGAGGCTGGTGCTCAGCCCCAGTGAGTCCCCATGGAAAGCCTTGCAGGTCCCAGTCCCAAGATGCTGGGGGCCAGTTCAGCTCGCAGGGGAGCCAGTTTCCCAGCAGCAGAGTTTGCCAGGAACACTTTCTGTTTCTTAGAAGTCCTTGGAGGAGTCACTTACCTGTGAACATTCTTTTCAGATTACCTTTAACAGATTTCCTCTTCTCTTTCTCTTGTACCTTATCTAGGAAATCCTGAATTTTCCAAGGTAACCTATAAACTCACGGTAGTTATTCTTAGATCTGCTACAGGTAAATATTTTGTCCATGGGATACTTGAGAAAGCAGAATGAAAATCATAGCAGTAAAGCTCTCCCACTGTCTTCCATGGAATCAGTCCCATTGGCAAAATTGCATCTGCAATAGCAGTCATTAATATTTGGGGGAAAGACAACTGGATTACTCTTTTCAAAAGATGAACACTACAGATGAAATAAATTTATGGTACCACTTCAAATTCAATAGCAGTATGATGATTTCATCTTTATATCCATTGAGGAATTACTAGAAAACAGCCATACTAGTTCTGCAGATTTACAGAAACCTGCAGTGATAAACCTAAAATAAAATGCTGCTTAACCTGAATACTCAGGGAAAAAAGTGTATTCCTTGTATTAAAAAACTGGTGGGAAGTAAACTACCCAATTTTGTTAAACTAAGAACTCAACTACAATTTTATTTCCTCTGAATGGTTTAGATGACAAATGACAGAATTTATAGTCTATAGAAAGAAATAGCTGAGAAGTATTGTAATGGTGAATGTAAATACAAAATTGTGTTGGGTAATCATTTTCCTTACAGAGCTGCCCACAACTGTAAAGAAACTTCATTCACTGCTATTTAAGTTGCTAATGTTTGAATGCATGTTAACATGCTACTATGATGATAAGAACCTCAAAAAGGAAGGAGATTACTGAGGACATGTTAAGAACTTGTTTTGCTTTCTGATTTTAGCTACAAAGACCTATTTCTAAACTCTACTTTACTTTACTCTGCATAATTTGTGTTAGTAAAACTCCCATGGAGCTTGTTGCAGTGAGCTGTTGTGACCTTCATTCAAACACTGATTGTTGTTGTGTTTTCTAAGCTTTCTTGATGAACAGCTACCCATGGGACTCCTCAGCAGGCAGCCCCTTGGTTAGTGGTGTATATCACAAGAAAATGTGGAATTACAGTATTGCACAATGACAGAACTCTGCATGGGGAAAGGAAAGATCTTGAGCTTCAGGGCATAATGCTCTTCAACCTGTGAAGGCCAGAAAAAAAGCTATAAGCTCTTTCCAATCCTGCATGGCACCCTGTGAAAAATTCTGTGAAATTATTGGTATTGACAAGGACTTAACACAGCAAAGAGAGACTGAGAGGCTGCTTTTAAGTAGGTCCTTAAGCATTTCTTCAAACTCTTCTAAGCCACTTTTAAATCATGCTAGACAAATTCAAATTACTCATGGAACTGAAAATAATGACTTCCAAAGTAAAAACCCCCAAATTTCAAGGAACTGGAACACTCTGGAACACTCCATCTTAAGATATACTAAATTGACTACAAATAGTAGGTAGCTTTTGGAGTTCCCAGCACATTTGTATGTAAGGAACTACTTGATTTGTTATAAATGAGATTCCTTAAATATTCCTGATAAGGTAGAGAGGATAGCACTACTGCCATCAATAATAGTGTCAGACATTGACACAGCATGGCCTGTGCTTCTGCCAGCTCTATTTAATAGTAAAAACTTCCTAGGAATGGAAGTGAATTTCTCTGCTTATATTATCTACTGTGACATATCTCTATATAGTGGATTTTTTTATTTTTAAATTATGCCATTATCATATGTGATATCCCACCATCATTTGTTACCTACTGAAGCATGCATAGTCTCCGGATTGTATTTCACAGATTTACTAAAATAGTAAAAAAAAGTTTATTGCAGTTTACTCTGCTACATTTAGTCTTGCAAAGAAATAAAAAGAACACACAGAAAACTCAAACAAACTCAAAGATCTATGAAGTTTTAAAAAACCCTGCATCTCTGGATTATTCTTTAATATAATTTTTCTATCTAAACTTTCTCTAGAAGGAAGGTGTTGTGTAATAACATCTGATCAGTGTTTTAAAACTTCCTTGAGCAACAGCCTGTGCAGGCACTGTTTGACTTCCGCCTACTCAAGATCCTTTAAGTCATCAGACTATCAGGCTCCCAGTTGACACTCTGCTCACAGAGAAGTTTATGAAAACATCACCAGACAGTTTCAATATGCAGCTAATTAATTCATAAATGTTTTCTTTCTTACCATTTCCTTAACTTTCTGTTAAAGTTCCTCAGGTGAATATACAGCACAGATTAGTTGTGTAAAAATCTGGTGATGTCCTGTAGCTGCCGTGATGGCTGAGGTGTCAAGTCAGGTGGAATTTGCAATCTGCTTTTTCTGAAGGGCTTTCTCCAATCCAGCTGAGGTAAAAACGATTACCTTAGACTGGATGGATAAAATAAGAACTGTGGAGATGGAGGTTGAATGTCCTAAATTGGTTGACAGCAGGATCTTAAAGTTGACAGTAGAATCTTTTGGATTGCAGTTGCATTTTTTTTTATAAATATCACCTTAAAACTTAATATTTACAACAGGCTACATATACACATCTATAACTCTGAAAAGATGCATGCAAAGTAATACCAAATCATAGAATAGAATTGGCTATTGTCAAACTTTTGTAGAGGTTTTGCTAGAACTTCATTTTGCCTTGAAGGAGGGCATATATTTAGAAGCATCAGTCTTTCTGATCTGGCTTCCAAACTATGCAGACCATAAATTTGCAGGCTTTGGGCTTTTGCTAAGCACACACTTTAAAAAGTAAAACTTCATTGACTGAATGGGTACTTGAGCAGACAGTTCGTCTATCCCTGTCAGCAAAGGGAAGGCGTGCTTAACACCCACAGCAGCTATTTAATTAAAAGTTTCCCACATAGGTAAACTACAAGACCTCCTTTGCGTGAAAAAAAAAAAATCTATCAGTGAGTGATGAAAAACTGCACTATATTTGTTCAGTTTCAGAGTTGTTTTTAGATGTGCAGTGTGAGTTGGGTTGGAAGTGGATTGCAATGACAGTGGCAGCATGGTCTGTGCTGATCAGATCCAGCACAGTCTGAAGCCAGAGAAGCAAATTGACCTTGCTGAAATGAACCTATTTTACCCTTGATACTTCAGAGGGATCCCATGTCTCTGAATAATTCTGCCAGAATAACCTTTATATGAACAAAGCTTCTCTGTAAAAAGCAGCTTTCACACAAATCGCAAATACCTATAAAATCAGGATATGCATAAATTGAAGTAATTGTTAAACCTGCGGAGCCAAGCTTTAATTGTGCTCTCAAAAAGAGATTTTTCTACTTGAACATATTTTCAGTACTGTGACCTCTCTCCAGCTAATTCGTAGTTAATTAGCAGTTAGTCGTGGTTTAACTTCAGCCAGCAACTCAGCCCCACTCAGCCGCTCACTCCCTTCCCCACAGGAGATGGGCGGAGAGAATCAGAAAGGCAAAAGTGAGAAAACTCGTGGGCTGTGATAAAGACCAGTTCCCATGAGCAGGTAGGTGTAGTCAACCCCAGGAAATCAGTGCTTTATGATGTGTTAATGGTTACTTGGGGAGACAAACTCCACCAGTCAGAACGTCCCCCTCACCCCTTCCTCTGTCTCCCCCCAGCTCTATGTGTTGAGCATGACGCATAGTATGGGATATCCCTTGAGTCACCGGGGATCAAATGTCCTGTATTGTGCAGCCCCAGCCTCCTCACTGGTGGGGTGAGGGTGAGAGGCAGAAAAGCCCTTGCCTCTGTGTAAATGTTGCTCAGAAGTAAGGAAATATCCCTGTATTATCAACACAGTTTCCAGCACAAATCCAAAACCCGGCCCCATACCAGCTACCGTGAACATCAGCCGTACCCCAGCCAAAACCAGCACACAGTTATAGATAGCCTTGGAATTCAAGATTTCTACCTTCATAAGTAATTGAAGCTCACACCATTCATGGTCCCATCAGACTTAAGTTTGACTGTTCGTGGGTGTCTTCATAGTATTTTACTTTTCTAAACTTTGTTTTGTCATTCAGTACATAAAACGTCTCTGCTACGAGCACTGCAATGAGCAATGTTTGGAAAGGAAGAGTGAGAGTTAAAGTATCTGCTTTATTTTCTTTGCACCTGTAATAACTCAAAATAATAACACCTGTGCCTCTCATCAATGAGAAAGGAATAGGTATACTCATGGCTCTTGAAAAACACTTGGAGACTCATGGGTAGTAAGCCAAAAAAAAACAAAAAAAGTAATTTAACATGATTATTTGTTGACATAAAGAACAGTGTAATCGAAGTGCATCCCCTAGAAGTGCCTATGCATAATTATTTGGCACTGATCAACTATAATGCTTATATTGCTATGTTAAATTAAGTTTTATAATGGCACAAGTAAGCCATAATTTCATTTATAGTGCCTTTTGGTAACAGGTCCCCTAAAATGTGGTGGTTTGAATTATACACACTTCATGTTTACATCTGTTTCTGCAGTATATTTGTCCAAAATATCTTGGAAACTCTACAGGTAAAATTTGTGTAGAAGACCTGGAGGGGTATTATTCATGAATTGTCTTTCCTCTTCAGCTTTTCCAAAATATAAAGGAAATGTTGAAGGCCTACTTGATATTACTGTTTCTGCCACTGGTGAGCAAATATTGGTTGGCTCTTCCCGGGATCTGTGGTTTGTATTCTCATTAATGTTCACCTCAAGATGAATGAGCTGCATTTTCAGACAAATTCAGAGGGTCATGTTGCTTTCTACTCTGCATAAGAATTTTAGCAGAGCCAATTTTTTTCCTCAAACACTTCTTCATTCACAGCTTTCAGAAACAGTTACAGTGGAAGTTAAGAGCAACTTCTGCTTTCTTAGCTGGGTGTTTCTTGTGTGCAAGAAGTAATAAACAGGAATACAGGAAGTATCAAATATATTTCCTTTTGCAAGTCAGATTGTGTAGGGTATAGTATTGTGGCATTGTAGCAAGGCTTTGATGATACGCTGTGCTGCCTCTGTTTCTTGTGTTGGGCCAAGTTTACTGCCTCACTGCTGGAGGAGCAGGAGAACTTGAATGGTTCTGGAGGTCCATTGCACCATGCTTCTGTTGCTCTGCCTGCTTGCATTATACCAGTGACTTAAAGCTGTTCTTTTGTTGTTTGGATGGAGTTTAACGACGAAGGAAAAACTACTTGTTGCAATGTGGTTGGGTCAAGGTAGATTTTCCACTGTTTCTCTGGACCCCTTTCTAGTCCCTGCGTGTTTTTGTGCCATTTGAGGAAATGGGCTATTTGGACACTGTCAGATAAGGGGCACCTGCAATCAGTGCTGTTCTTTACCTTTCCCATGCATCTGGTAGCAAGCCCCTATGTGTAACTTACCTCTATATTGAGTCTTGTGTGAGCAAAGCAAAGACGCTTTGTGTCCTCACCTCATTTACTGTCATTTGCATCTTATGACAATTTATTTACATTTCACAACTGTCATTCTATTTAAATGGTTTTAAGCACTGGTACAGTACAAACACATGAAAAAAATATGAACACCATTCACACAGCCTTACTATTGAGACACTAGGGCAGAAGAATTCCGCTGCAAATAGGCAGGTGAGAAGAGATGAAGTTCATCAGTAAAGCTTTGGGTTGCTATTGTGATCAAGAGGCATCTAATGCATTTCGGATTTTATCTTAGTGTCTTGTCTGTTCTCCTTCAGAACAGCTAGCACAGAAATGTTGTCTGGATTTGGTTTCTTCTGCATGCAGTGACAGCATCTTAATCTAGTTGATCAATTATCCTCAAGGCAAAGGAGGGCAAGTTTTCTTACCTGTACTTGTTTAAAGAAAGAAACCATCTATTGGATAATTAGAGGACTATTTAATTAAGTGAATCTGAGAAATCATTTGGATACTTACTTCTAATTTCAAAAGCAGACTAAGTATCTAGGCACTTGGCCAACTTCAAGACGATGAAAATTGGCCCAATATAAAGCACCCTTTGACCTATGGTATCTTTTTCTGTTATAGTTTTTGGGGTGAGAGGTGGGGGAAGGAATCCTTTCTTCAAAAAAATGAGAGCATCATTTTCTAAATGCTCTACAAGATAAAATATGTTTCTTGGCATAGGTTTACATGATCTTCCCTGATATCACATATGATCCAGACTGAAAAATGTGCCATTAATTTCATAAGCCACAGATGATTATTTCATTACAAGCATCAGTCTCTGAGCTTTTGATCTGGGTAGGATCCCTGGTGTTGGGATTGTTCTTGCAAGTATTTCTACAACTCTTTTTGAATTAAGGAACAAACTAAAAAAAAAAAAAAGAGAGAAGACAAATTGAATTGAAAGCCACAGAAAAACATTCCTAAACTGGAGAGGAATGTGTTATCATCTTTTCCTATCATCTTCTATCTAATGGTACTCTCATTCTTAACCCCAAGGAAGTGCCTGTTCTGAGTGCTATTTACTGGGCAGCAAGTAGTGGTAAAAAAATATCAGGGACAGCAGCACGAGAAAGAGATGCATGAACTGAATTCCTACACTTAATGGGCAGCTTGGCATTCAGAATTTGGGGTGTGGCTCTGGAGATATAGAGGTGGCTGTATTTTACTTTTATTTCCTTAAGCTTAATCCTCTTTGCTGCCAAAAGCAAGTTTCTGTTCTTCAGTTCGTTTTAGATTTCAGCAGCGCTGTTTACTGATTCGGTTTGCCCCAAGTCGAAACTAAAATACGTAAATGCAAATGACTGTAACTGCACAAAACCTGTGTGTTCTGGCCCTTGTTGTACCTTTCAGCATTGTAGAGGAACTCATGCTCCCAACCTTGTTTATACAGTTGAAGCCATCTGTTTTTCAGCCTCCTAGCTAGGTGTGCTCAGAAATGCCGCAGGATGAATGCTGGTAATATCAGTGCTTTCTCTCTGACAGTAAAAAGCAGAGATAGAGCTCGTTTCATAAAATGACACACTATAAAATTGATGACTGTAAAAGATAGATTTTGATAACTATTAATTGAAAGGTCAGAGTTGAAAATGCAATAGCTAATACATCATTTTCTCAGAAACTAAGTAGCTGCTATAGCTTATCATGGACATCTGTAATAGTTGCAGCCTAGAAACTGTGGGTAGATTAAAGGCAGGCTCTTGTCATTTAGGTTTTTCTGCGATCTATTTACTCATTCCTCTGGTAGAGCAATAAAAATTCTTGTTCTCCAGAAGTTGTATAGGAAGTAACAAATTCAAGATTAATGGTGTGACAGTCATAGCCTGTGATTAGGTAGGTAGCCTTTCTGTGGACTGTTTTGAGAAGGTAATATTAAATACACATATTTGCAAAAAGATGCTTTACTCTCCCTAAATAGTTTTTCACTAAATCATAGGCAGTCTTCATACTTTGTCTATGGAAAGTTTTCCTAGAACAGTGATGTTCCATGCCATTTATAACCATCCTACAAAGTTATTCTAGAAATTGAATTTAATTCAGCTCTGGATAGTAGTGAAAAAGATACCTGTAACGTATATTTTGGTCATCACAAATACATCATAGAAGGGGAATAATTAACAATATGCCACGCATCGTGAGGATCTGGAGAAGCAACTCTCCATTTTTTTGACAAAAGCTTCCCAGATGCTGACAATGAGGCTTAAGCAGGGGTTGACCCAAGGATATGGAGAAAGTTCAAGGCTAAGGTCTCCAGTTTTCTGAGAGGGTTTTGACAACAGAATGGTTCTTCTTAGGAGAGAAAACTTGAGTTCAGTGAGACTGATATAGCACAGTTCTTGGACTACAAGATAGAGCCCTTTTTCTTTTGTCTGCATTTGAAGAAGTCAGGAGGTGACAATGTCCTTGAAGTGTCTTCCTCCTGTAATGAACAAGGAGCTAAGGCCAATCTGTACATTTTTATGAAATATCTTATGAGATACCTTTCAATCATAGCTTCTTCATACTACCTTGTGAAGATATGTCCTAGGCATTTCATGCAAGTTTAAATGACTTTTTCCCATAAAACATATGTTCACTTTTAATTTTTGATATCTATAGTTTAGAGACACAGGGACAGCGTATTATGAGTTGCATGCTCCTCTGTCTTGCTTGCTGCAAAAGATTTGAGAGGATGAAACCCAGCAAAGCTGAAGTTCTTTGGAGTGTAATGAGTGTCTCCTGAATCACCAGTTTAGACTTATGGTAGAGGCTTTGTCTTGGGATGAGTTACAACATGCCATTATTAAATGTCTTAAAATCATAACAAAACAGGATTATCACAGTTTTATTTTTACTTCTACGGAAAAAAGTTTAGTTGCAGAAGAGGTGACTTGAGGAGGAACTGGGGAAGCAGAGGCTAGTACCTCAGTGCCTTTACAGTAGCTCTGTTTCAGAAACAGAGTTCAGCATTTTCCAAAGAATGTTGTCAAGTTAGCCACCAGAAACAGAGGAATCTCAAATGGCCACAGATTTTGTCACTAATAGAACCTTGTGCACTTCAATTAAAATTTAGTATTTCTTTATATTGCTACAAAATACTTATTGTGGTTATTTTTCAGTCTACTGAAATCTCTGTTTGTTCTAGCTTTGATTGCTTTATTTGTCTGAAATGTGTAAAACATGGTTTCAATTTTTTAACAGATAGCAACAGGCAGAGAATTGAGGTTAGATTTGATGGCAAGAGTATTTGAAAGGAACTCTGAAATGGCTAATGTATCAGAATGCCCCTTGAATACATTTGAGAATGTAAAATATTGCACCAGACTTTTATCAAACATAGAACTGATTAGAAAAAAATAGAAATTTTACCCCATGGGAAACTTCTTGGAACAGATGTAGAATTGTTGTGAAACTAAGAATTTGTCCTGTCTACCCTTCCTCAGTAGCACACTCAGTCCATGTGGTGAAGGCAAAGAGAGAGAATAACAACCTGAGGGTTATTCAAGTGCAAAGCTCTCCCTGGATGGGGCTCTGCAGGAAATTCCACATTAGTGTGCACTGGAAGGCTCAGGAATGGCATTGGGGAAATGACTCACCTCCAGGAGTCTATATCTGTCACTGAGGAAGGTGGAAGAGTCGAACCCTTCTGACTGAAGAGATAACAAACTGCAGAGTGGCTGGTGGCCAGCTGCCAGCAGCTGCCCGGAACACAGCCAGCCTGGGAAAGTCTGTAAGAGGTTACAGCTACCAGCTGGGCGTCTTGGAAAGCTAAATGTACACCCAAGGCATTAGATTTTCTTTTAAATGTTTTGGTGTTGAATGAATGTTACTTGTTTTTTTAAGGCTGTCTGGTCATTAGTCATCATTATCTTTAGTCCCAGGAGAGGACAATCACAGGGACAGAAAAAGTCAGGACACCTGAGCTAATCGTGGCTGTCTGCAGTAGAGGGAGGGCTCAGAGCCCCGCTGATGAGACAGAAAATTATGTCAATTAGCCTCAGGAAAATTAAGTGCAAGGTTCAAGGTCTGTAAGAGATGATCTCAAGGACAGCAGAAAGAAAGAGAAGTGCCATTAGCCTAGAGATGGTGGCATGGGTTTTCTGGCACACAGCTTCACCCACACAGGCACAAAACTTGGCACAGTTGGTTTAAAGATATTCCCCTCATCGCCTCCAAAAGCTGCAACACTTCAGGTTGCCTAAACTGTCCACTCCATCTGTCCAAGTGGCTGCTGTTTTTTGTGATCCCTCCCCCTCTAAGTTGGACTTCTCTGCCAAAAAGATGAATTGCGACATATTGGTACATCTCTGTGCACCTGTGAGCCCAGGCCATGTGGAGAAAATGCTGTGATGCATCTGGATTAGCAAATAAAATTACCTAGAAGAACTAAGAAATATTTATTTTTTTACATATCTGGTCTTTATTATGCTTGAATAGCTTTATACTCTCCTGTGTTCACAAGGCTTCCATGCCTCTGCAAACAAGATTGTGTTGTAAATATTCATTTTACATGCACAGAGACAGTATAGATATCTCCAATTTTCCAACAGGACTTCTTCAGAGAAATGCCAGAGAACCAAAACATCTTTTAAAGCAGTGGATTTTTCACATCTTTCATCAGAGAATAATAAAGACAGGATTCTGTAATTTACTGTTCAGTATGCACATTTTCAGATTTTACATCTCTGGAGAAATAGAGTTTTAAAAAATGCCAGTATATTATCCCACATTTTATTTTCATTGTTTCTATGAATGATGTCTTAAGAGAGAAATAAACCAAATAATAAGGATACTACTCAATTTCAGATTTTTTTGGAACCACATTTAGTACGGCTTTTGGTTTAAAATATATTTTAATAATATTTTAATGTGTCTCACCATTTTAATATTTGATATTAAGTATTAAAGCCACTCCTGGTTCTATAAAGAAAAATTTTTAGTTTTAGCATTTGGATAGGTCTGTCCAAATTTAATCTTTAGGCACAAGCACAAAAAATTTGCATAGCTACTGATCTTAGGGGGTGATTCGTGCAATATTGCAACAGGTTATTTAAAAAAATTACACTTTGTGTTTCCTACTCTTGCATTCTCTGGGGACAGTAAGATCTCAGTTCCTATTAGCAGGATCTTGACCTTGGATGTTCCCAAATGGTTATAGCACTGCAGCTAATTGCCTGTGTCTTAAACACAGTGACTTTATAATAAAAACAAAAGGACATAGCAAGTTCAGCAAAGACTTGAGTGTTCACTGAAATTTTTCTAGGGTGCAATCAAGATAATTCATGGCTCAAGAAAAGATCATATCAAATAAAAATTTGGGGTTGTTCCTGGCCCAAATTTTAGCTGCAATCACCAAAAATGGGTCACTCTTCGACCCATTCTGTGCCTGACACAGCAAAGGTTCCAGGATTGTTATTGGTATGTTGTGAAAACATACCTTGCAAGACTTTTTTTTTTTTTTGTTTACTTGTTCACATTTTCCCTCGAGAATTAGTTTAATGAGGTGTGGGGGTCCAGAAACTCATAAAGAGTAGGAAAGATTCTGCAAAGAGCTTTGAATTGGACATATATTTAGCAAACAAAAGATGTATAGAAATGACAAATGTAGTCTATGCAATTTTAAATCCATTAGGGCAACACTAAAGAGAATGCATTGAAAAATCACAACCTTTCAGATCTTAAAGGGAAAGTGACAGATTTTTGAAATATGAAAAGATTTTCAAAGAGAATTAAAAAGAAAGATCTTGTGAAGATCATCTCCTTTTCCCAAAAGGCTAGAACAGAGGGTTTGACCCAAGGTTAAGGCAATTAATGGAAATTATTTTTAACATCTATAATAAAGTGTCTCATAAAAGTCGACTTGGCAAATGCTGAGCCTAGTACCTGGGTGCTTGATCAGAATTGGGGTTATTAAGGGAAAGGCACCAGTAGATGGTGCTCAAGAATATGCAGAATTGGTTTTGGTTGTGCAGGACTAACTCATCCCTGCACAGAGTTATGTGTGAGCAGCTTTCTGCGTAATGTGCGGAGTGCCTTGGAAAAAAAGGGCCAGATCTCAAGAGAAATCCTATACATCCTGCGCATCCTGTGTGTCCTAAATACTGTTTGGAACCCTCTGGGTCATGATCTCTCCAAAGGAAGGGTCAGTGCAATTCTTTCTTTTTCTGTCAGGTCTAAGATGAATCAGTAGAAAGTCATGATTGGTGTTGTCAGGCAATGCTGACAAGTCTGACAGTGAGGGCACTGCTGATTGCCCTAAAACCGTATTTTTATAAAAAAAATTGTATTGCTTGGCTTATTCGTAGCATTTCTTTCCCAGAGAACTGTCAATGTCAGTGAGAGGTTTCTAGGTTTTGTAGGAGGTGTTGCCTGTGCTGAAATGGAACTTCTTTCTCAGTTCATTTTGGCTGTGGATTTGATATCAATGATCTCTTTGTAAAACTCTTCTCAATGCTACACTCAGGTTTAAAAAAATAGGTAAATCTCATGGATTTTTAAAGGTATTTTCATGTCCTGCTGTAGCTTACATCAGAGCAGCTTATGTGCATCAACAGAAATGGAAGGCGTGACAGGTGTATTTTGAGGCCACAGCTGGACAGAAAGCATTCCAGTATCATGTAGAGACTGCAGAGCTCCAGTTTGGGTCACAATGGATAAATCCAACTGGCAATCTCACTGCATTTACCACTATTCTACCATTTTCCGTTATGGTTTTCCACCATAATTACCAGTGTGGTGCTGGGTTTGGTATCTATTATAATGAGCAGGCTGCCCAAAGTCCGATGTATTATCAGAGAAGTGTGAAAAATAATTTAGAAAGCTACTGGAGAGACTAAGATTTTATTTTTTTTTTTAAACCACTTTATTGTGCAAGTCACAAGAACATTTGTGAGTTTTCAGAAACTTAAACGGCCTGCTCTTTGCAAATATGTATTTCCAGGCATTCTCTCTCCAAACACCTAGTCTGAAAATTACTTCCTGTAATACTTGCATAAGGTGTTTTAAAAGAAAATTTATCACAGCTCTTGCTGCTGCACCTTGTACAATAGATTTTCTGAAACACATCTCTAGGCTTGCCATCAGGTTGCCTTTTCCCTGCTTCACCATGAAGAATTTTCTTTGAATGTGTCGGTGAATTTAAAAATGGATAATAGAAAGTTCATATAATCCTTGGATACCTTCTGAATGATAATAGGAATAAATAGACCTGGAAATGGAAATTATCCCTAGAAATAACTATTGAGAGCAAGACTAGGAAACACCAGTCTTTGGCAAGATAGTCCTGTAAAAGTGTATTAGAGATTGGGCACTGCGCAGCCTCTCTTCTGATTGCATGAAACAAGAGCCATGATTAGGCCATGTAACATTTCTTTATTTCCCTTTAATAGGTTACAGTCAATGGTTAAAGTCTCATTATGATAACCATTGAAACACGGTAACAGTTCTCCAGAAAACCTTTTGTCTATTTTGTGAGTTCTCTTAAGGCAACTATGAGGAATAGCTTCTTTCTTAATCATCTCTAATTCTTATATCACGGAATTAATTCCATGACAATTCTGGCTGAATACCTCTGAAAAAAACCATGTGAACAGTGTATAGCTATGTAATACAGTTTAGCTGTGGTTATTATATACAATTTTTATTAATTTCTGGAAATCTGTATTTTCCTTTGTCTTTCACTACACATTTGCAAAACGCTCAATGAAATATGGTTTTATGCAAACTGGCAACTAGCAAATGCATTTCTATGCATCAGTTTAATTTCACAGTCTTGTTGAATTCTGAATAGATGGCACTTCTCATCTGTGAAAGATAATTCATATCAGATGTTTATCGTGGTTTCACTACTAGGCTACTAGAAAGAAAATTAACTCTATCTCAGTTGAAACCAGGACTGTGTTGTATAACTAATATTATGCTCTGAGGTATAAACAGATCTCATTTTTGAAGGTTCTTTGCCCCTGAAGTTTAAAAACAGGGGTGGACAGAAGGAATTCAGCTGGATGTAAAGGCTGATCCTACTAACCACCCATTAAGTGTATATATAATTTTGATTTGTATAGATGCTAAGAAATACAAAATCACTGATCAGAGAAAGGCTTAACAGAAGCTAAGCACACAGGACCATAAAGCTATAAGCTGTTGGCCTGTCAGCTCTATACATCTGTTTGCTGACTCTTGTGTTCCCTTCTCCCGTTGAAGAGACACGTTTGTCTGTCTGAATCTTCTCACTGTTGGAGCAGCTGACATATATGTGTGCAACATATTTGACAGTCTTACTATTCTTGTGAGAATCCAAGATCATGAAAAGTAAGTGACATACTGCAGGCGTTGGGGTTTTTTTGTATTTGAGATCAGTTTAAAATCCTTAGTTCCAGCCCCACAAGCTATTCTATGAACTAGAGCATCTTGGTCTCAGTCTCAATCTTTTTAGTTTACATTTCTCTCTATATGTCATTTTATAGCTCTCTAATTATTTTCCTAATTTACTGGTAAGGCATCTCTCAGAGCAGTTCAGCATTATATCATCGTCCTTGCCCAGAGAATTTGCTATTTCAAATAGCAGAACAGAAGAATTTTTAAAGTATCCATAAAACAGAAAGTTTGCTATTTTCTCCATATTTAACCAGAACATTCATCATATTCCATCAAGTTCACGGAACTTGACTCTCTGGAAATTTATGTTGTATCACTGACAAGTGCTTTCCTGAACTTGCCTCTCAAGTTTTAGAGCTTTGGTTCAGATGGACATTTAATTAACACTCCTGTAGTCTTTTCAAAAATTCTTTTTATTTTTTTTCTTGTCAGTTAAAGTAGGAAATACAGAAAGACTTTATTAGAGTCAAGGGGTTTGTTTCTTCTTGCACAAGTTCAATTATATCCCCATCTGTAATGCTTTTTAAAGTTGGATCAGGATATTAACTATTCAAGCTAATCCTCTAGTCCCACAGAAACTGGAAGCAAAGAAAAAATTATGATGAAAACAACAAAGAAAGAAGAATAAACTGGAAAAAAATTCTCTTTATTTCAAAGAAAAACTGAAATTTTGGATGAAAGTTTTATCTGACTTCTTTTGATTATAACATCATGGTCTGCTATGATAAGGAGCTTTATTCTCCTGTTTAAAATGCAAAATTGAGTCAGACCTTGCACTCTAAAAATAACAGATCAGAACCAGGTTGACTAGTAAATGAGTTTGAGAGAACAGGTAAGGCTTTAGAGAGTCCTTCCAGGGGAAGAAATATTAATCACCTACCCTTGTTCTGAAAGCAAGAGCAGTGCTCAGGCACTGGAGCCAAAGGCTGGGGTTGTTCATTACCATCCTGAAAGCATCTCTCTCCCGCTTACCACGGGGCATAAGTATGGATACAGACAAATTTCAGGAGTAAAGCTTCTTCCCTAAACTGAAACCAGGTGCATCTCAAAGATATTGGAATAAAATATGTTGAACTTGAACCACTGAGAGTCTGACCCAAGGCACGTGGAAAGCGGTAGGAGCCTTTCAGCTCATGTTATTAGATTTTGCACTGGAAGCTACTTGGTTGATACTGAAGGCAGGAAAGGTAACAACATGAGAGGAACAAGGGACCAATTCTTCTTTTTTCTCTTTTCCAAAGGAGGAAAATTGCCTAATTCTGACTGTCAAAACTGAAATTTGTTGAAATCAATAGGAGTCTGTCTAAGTGGGAGCAGTGAACAGCATAACAGCGACAAATAGCAGCTGTGTTATGTACCTTGCTTCAGGTCCTTCTGGAATGAAAGCCACTAAAAATAGAAACAGCACCGTGATAAAAGTTACCCCAGTGAGCATACCCCAGTTTTTTCATGGTAAAATTGCTTTCTTACCAGTGGGGGAATTTGATTCCTTGTCTGTGCCAGAGGGATGAAAACAAACAAACCTCCTTTATAATTCCTGGACTCTCTTGTATTTTTGTACTTGAGCCAAGGAACAGCTAGAAACAGAGTAGGTTTTCTATTTTTTCTAAAAACTCTGATGCAACAAAGAGATTACAGTATCCAGCCAAAAGTTTTTGGGAAAAAAAGTTACATGACAAGACAGCCATCCCCTTTTTCCCCCTCTTTTAATTTATATCCCAGTGTCAGCTGACACCAGCAGGACATCACAAAGACATCACAAAGCATCAACACCTTGAACAAAACCTGTGCAGGGTAAGTCATGCATTATTTGACTTCATTGACTCCACCAAGTTTGGCTCTACTAAACAAAGCTGAGAGAAATAAACAAAAGAAACCCTTTGATACTGAAAAATATAAACAGAGATTTACTGTCTTTGACAATACAGACACTTTACAAACGCTGCTGTTAATTCTTATGCAGATGAGGAAATTTTAAAATATGTGTTTCAGCAATTTATGGTTCTCATAGTTAATAAAGTTATTTTATTAATGGAAAAAAATTCTCCATGCTGGACTTCAGAACCTATTGATTTTATTTGAATAGCTTAGTGGCAGATTGCTAAAAGTGTGAGTTCAGGAGAGCTGATGCAGCAAAAAGAAAGATAGTATCTCTTACAAAAATTTAATTATCTTGACACTAAAACTGCATCTTATTTTAAAAATTAATCTCCATTAAAAAAAATAGGCAATGCCTGAAAGTGAAATGCCTGTCATGTGTTATTGGCAAATCTGAAATGAAACCACAGGCAAGAATGATTGATTATACCTAAAGCAAAGATCTGATCTGATAATAAAACTGGTGAGACAGAAAAATATGTGACCGAGCAAGAAACCTAGGTTGGGTCTTCAGAAGTAAATGTTCTCATAAAAATAGAAGTGTGAAGCTCACATAAAACCTGAAGATGTTACATTCTCTATCTTCTGCTGGGTGGTAAAATCAAATAGCAGCAGATGTGTTGGTGAAACCAGCCTGGATCATTAGCGCAATCATCAGTGCTTTTTAACATCTTTGTTTTTCCACCATGGAAAGGGAGCAGAACCTTCAGCCAACAGACTCATCTCTCAACAAGGAGAAGATGCTTTCAGTTTTTCCCAGGCCTTTGGTTAATTTGTCCTGGAGTATATTCTCTGCTCTTTACTATAGTTTGGTATTGGTTTGTGTAGAAGTTTTGTGGTGCTTACAATGTATAACTGTAGTGTGCTATACATAGAGAGACTCTGTGTGTCTACACTACACCAGAGCTCTTGTTAGATTAAACCTTCACAAATAGATCCACATGACTGCAAGGGCAGTGCTTGTCTACACAGAGCAGTAGCAAAAGTAAAGACCCGGGGGTCCTGCGGATAGAAGAGAAACAAAGTACTTATGCTATGGCCAAGTAGGAGATGCAGAAGCTGGACAGTCTCTGAACGGTGATAATGAAAATATTTTCCACATCACCTTTAAGTTCACTGACGTACTAATGTTCTCTGGCAGTGACGAGAACAGCATGCTTGGTGTATACTGAGTATGAGCCCCCTTCTAGCACCAGCTTGTGCTGCTGCTCTCTCAAATAACCTCCCTCAGGTGCTTTCTGGTCCATCCAGCACTTGGGCTGGAGCAGATCTGGCAGGGAAGCACATCAGCTTCACTTGGGTCTTCCTGGGCTGGGAGAAGAAAGGTTGAGCCTATTTGTGAGTTGCTTAATTTTTGCCTGCATTTCGGAAGACTTTCTCAGGGTGGAGAATTATGTCTATGTGCCCACAGAGGCTTCCATACATTTTTCTTCAAGGAAAGATCTTGACCCTGGAGCTTGAAAGAGAAAAACTCTTCCCTGGAGGCAGCTAGGATAAATCTGGACACATACTCTGGGGGTGCAAAGGAGTGAACTTGTCTGTAAAAATCTTTGCCATGTTTCAGGTATTTCCTGCTCTTTGAGAGTATGGACTGAAGCAGAGAGACCCTCTTACCCTGTACTTAGTAACATTGGAAAGGCACAGTGTTTTGTGTTTGCATTAATACAATAACTATAAATTAAATGGATTTCTACATTTTTTCCCCCCTCTGTGCATCTCAGGAACAAGATACAGTGGCTAAACTGTCTGGCAGTTTGTGATTAGGTGTATTTATAGAGAAGGTAAAGAGATAGAGATACATTATGAGAGTTTGTCTATCATATTTAAGAGGAAAGGAAAGCTTTTGCCAGATTCACATGTATGCAGTGCAATTAAAGGCAGGGTAAGAAATAAATCTTAGATGTAACAGACCTCGATTTGGATGAAATCTGTGGACCACATCTTGCTGTTGAAGTTCTTTGCCATGAATAGTTATAATATGAAGGCAGAATTTTCTGGGCTATAATATGGCAATTAAAATTGATTTATGGACAGCAAGCCTTCGGAGTGATATCCCACTGCAATTTCAGAGCCAAAGGTCTTGCTACTAACAAACAGCCAAGTGCTTCTAGGATGTTAATGACAGAGAAATGTAAATCAGCCACCAAAAATATGATTGCAAGTTTTGTTGTCAAGTTTGAATGTATCACACAGATTCCCACCATCCCCCATATATAAAAGCCCTGCAGATCCTACTAGCACAGAAGCCAAAGGATAATATAATTATTAGGGAAAAGGATATTTATTAGGGCATCTGTGATTCAAATTTATCATAACGTCTACCATATAAAAGTCTGAAAGAACCTTGCTTTTCACTGTGGAGGTCATACAGAAAGTTTTGTGTGTCTTTAGTGTGCAATCAGGTAGACATCATCACTCACACAAACACACATCCATTCATCAATTTTATAGCACTGAGAATTTCTACAGGCCAGATCCAATTAATACAATCTTTTTGAAAAGAGAGACGTTGCATCTAAATTACTAAAACCGTTTTTTAAAAACACTTCAGAAAAAATCATCCCTCTAAATCTGTATTGCAGAGCTGAAAAGCCAGGTCTGCTCTTATTTGATTTTTATTCTAGGTCAATTCTTAATACCTAAAGTTTCCATTGAGACTTGTAGGCACTCAGCATGTTTTAAAATTGAGCAAGAAATATTTACACACAATTTTAGAATTTAAGAACTGTGATACATGTATGATTTTTATAATCTGAGCCCAAGGATTCAACCCACTGAAGAGCATTGATTCCTAGGCCTCATGTGCTTTGCCTCCAAGAGGAATCCACCCGCCTTGAAATGCCTGGGGAATGTATTCTCTATATGGAAACCCATATAAGCCATGCAGTATGAAGCACCTGGATGAGAGCTGAATATCTACCACATCTAGAGATGCTTTCCACCTGTCATTTAGAATCAGATTATATACAAAAATTATGTTAATTTTACAAACTACATCTGGCAGTGTTTCTACCTCTTTCTTTTCCCACAACAGTTATGGGTTACAGAAACACATCCAAAAGATTCTATGAGAGGTCCCATCTCTTGGTTTTCACATAATATAAACAAACTGTTGGTCTACCAGAACTTAGGATGTCTCAAATACTCTCTTAACCTGTTCCAACCAAGAGGGATTGAATTAGTATTCCTGTGGATCTGTTTAAAATAATGTGGTCGTTAAGGCATCCTGCAGAAACAGAAGGGGAGAAAGGGGGGAAAAAGGAACCTTTCAGTTTGTGTTTGTTTATCTGAATGTTATATTTTGTACAAGGTGAAATAGCCTACAGGCTTATAATTTAAGAGATAGAAAAAGCCTAAGGCATTTGATGTGCCTGAATAGTTTTGTTGTATTCACATGATATTTAGAAAATAGACATCTATTTATATTATGTGTTTTGGCTACCTAGTGGTTTAGCATCTGTTTGGTAACAGTTTGCATGCTATTTTCTGTAAATTGTGTTTGCTTGTTTCCCTGCATAAGATCACACAAGGTTCCTGTTCCCGTATTCACAAGATGTATTTCATTGTAACTCCCTGACAAACTATTGATAGGTGAAAGAAAAGTGGACGCTCTTTGTCACCGCATCTCTCACGTTTTTCCTTCTTGATTTAGCTTTTCTTCTCCTTTCCGCTCTGTGGTAGAGTACAGTGGTGGCTGGAAGACAAGGTAGAATGGTTTCTCTCTTTTCAAATATCTTTATTTGTTCTGTGATTCTATTTATCTTCTATTTATAAAATAATAACTGAAGGAGATATTTTTAAAGATCTGACTTAAGATTTCTATCATAGCATACCCAGGAACCACACTAGGCATTGTTCTAGCAAGAGTTTTGAGGAAATGTTCTGCACTGTGTGAAGGAAAGGAGGGGAGAGAAATGTCAGTAATATTGGTGTTTGCCTCAAGTAATTCTGTTGACAATAGGGGGTAATTAACAAAATTAACCATGTGTTTTATGCATTTTTAAGTAAACACTGAATATTAATTACACGGGAAATAGCTCTCTCATTGTTAAGCATGTGAGAAGGACCATAGGGTTTACCAGAGATCCATTTAGCTGAGAGCACTCTTTCTTCCCTTGGCAGCAATAGATGCTAAAGAGAAATCAGAAACAGAGACTGTATGGAGCAAGTTTTCCTCCCAGCATGCTGTCCCGGCTTGTATAATACTGTATAAACTCAGGGAAAAAAAATTTGAATTCAAACACTGTCACATCCTTAACATTTCCATTTAATAGATCCAGAATCTCCAGTTACCAGAATCAGGATCAGCTTACAGATCCCTAATTTGTTTTCCTTTCACCCTTTTGTCTTCCAGCTCTCCTCAGTGTTGTGTTGTAGATGTAAGCACCTAAATATGGGCTCATGCGTCTGTTTTTAAGTTCTCTACTGGATAAAGCTCCCCATCTTTAAATAATAACTCACAAGGTTTGTGCCTGTGATGACAGTAATGCTTCTCTATTTTTCTTATTTTCTATTTTTTCTGCTGGTTGCTATTACAAAAACCCACATTCTTCTCTGATACATAATTTAAATCGCCTAATTTGGTTTTCTTATCCTGTATTATTTCATAAAGCTTTGAACAGAACAGAAGTTTTATTTCCTTCCACCATCTATTATCCCATTGCCAGGGTGTAGGAGAAAAGCATTTCAAGATAACAGTGAGTGCAGAACATCAGGAAACCACAGGCATTTTGAAGTGTTAGTCCTAAACACTGCTCACAGGTATTAACTGGTCATTTATTACTGGATTTGTTTTAAACAACATGAGAAGTATTTTATGAGGGAGCGGTTGACACTGCTGAGTGAATTTTTAATTTTTCCCCTCCTTTTTCTATGGCTCCTGATGACAACTAGATGGTCACAAAGCAAACTGCCACCTTCTCACCTTCAGTCCTCATCTTCCCACTCACTCTGCAGGAACCACACATCCTTGTCCAGTGCCTGTATTGATTTTGCTGTCCTTATGTATCAAATTCAAGTTTCTCATTAGCTCTGAAAAACCTTTATTTTGAGACATAGTACACATTCTACTTCACTTTCAAATATTGTATCAGAGGATAGGGCACCTTTTGGGAGATCAGCAAGAACACACCTGTCTCCCCAGAGGCTCTGTCTGGCTCCACAGTCATATTTTTCCCTCTGGGCTTACTGAGAGTCTAATAGCACTGATTGATTTTCCTGAGAACTTCATACAGAAGCTTGGTCTATTCACTGTGATATGATGAATTCATGTAATTGATTTGGTGCATTCAGTATAAGTCAGAAGGATAAAACCAAGAACATGTATGGAATGGCTGCTTTTAACAGCAATATGCTGTTGCTTTGGGGACAGTCCTGGACCAGCTGTTGAATTTTTCAAATTCAGTGCAGTAATATGATTTTGGCAGGCCAGAGAAATGTCAGAGGAGAAATAGAATTTTATACAAAGGCAGCGTGTTGCATTTAGGGTTGTTTTTTTACACAAGACTGGTAATCTCGAAATGTTTTAAGCATTACAGAGCATCATAGTTCTAATAATTTGCCTTCATTTTTCTACAAATCCTCGAACCAAGTGGTTTAGGCCCAGATTTAATTTTTCTATGGGGAGTTTGTCAGGGTTTGAGAGGCAGAGAAATTAAAACTCTAAACTGCTACTGATGCATTTTGGAGATTCAACCTCTTTGGACCCTGATGCAGAAGTGGCATAGTACCACTCATGTCTTTCTGTGAAATGACAACTCTCTGCTGGTGTCCTTCTGCTGCTGCATCATTGCCCTACCCACCCCAGGAGGGTGGGGAGACTACAGAAACCTTATTCACAATACTCTGATTTTCCTGTAGTGAAAGGCAACATGAAGAGAATTAAAAAGAGATTGGTTTTTAAATACAGGCCTTAAATACTGATCTAATGATACTGGCTGATAGTCTTGTTGTTGTTGTTTTCCCCATAAAGGAATTTTGCTTTTTTGAAGCCTGTAATGTGCGAAGTATGAGACCTCCTTTTTCCGTCTACACCTCAAGCAGTGTGGAGGATAGGACCCTCACACAGACTCACAGGTCTCACAGTAATCAGCAGCTGTGCTTGCACCATCATGTTATGTGAAAATAGGGCTATTCAGCAGGTGAAATGCAGCTTCCTGGGAAAATGTCAGAAGCCACTGCACAGAGCACAAACCAACAGCTGGCTGAGAAAATACCTAGTGATAACTGCTGCACCTGAACAGCCTGGGCTGTTCAAATTAGAGCAGCTATTTCCCCCTGATTATTCTCATCACCTGCCTTTTCAGAAGGTTCATGACAGAAGGAGAACAATGGCATGGCAAGGCTGAAAGGTCAGATTTGCTTCTTCCCTTTCAGACACCAGAGCTTTGCAAAAGTCACAGGTTCACAGTTAGAGATCTGAGATTTTTTACACATGTATGTGTACACACACACACACATACTTCAGAGTGAATGGGGAACTGCAGCTGAAACTGGTAAGACATCAAATAAGAAATCAGGCAGGAATAGGATCAAGGCAATAGGTGGAGTCCTGGAGCTCTCTGCAGGACTCTCCCTGACAGCACTTTGCTGTCAGACAGTATTGCCTCCTCCACGTTCAGTGTGTTCTGAGGCAGAGCCTGAAAACTACAAAATAAAGAAGGGACCACCAGTTTGGGCTGAATTTTGAGCAGACCTGTACTAAATTTGGCTGTCACATGCAGCCCTGTGAAAATGTGCTGCACACAAATGTGTGTAACAGGTGAAGATTCAGGCTCTGTCTTCCTACAGTTTTTGTCAAAGTCTTGCCTTTTCTTTTTTTCATATGTGGAAATCTGAATATTAAAATGCTCTCCAGAAGGCTGCTTTGATTTGGTTTACTCTAAAGGAAAGCAGAAAGGCTTAGATGTTATTTGAATGAGTAATTTCAGGGGTCAGAATCAGGAGGCAACTCAACACGACATCTCTTTGTGACATGTCTCCCTGCAAAATAAAGAAATACATATAAACAAATAAAAGAAATTAGTTATCTTTTGGAGTAATAGAAGAGTACAAGATATGAATTTGAGAGACTATTTTTACCTGATTATCCAGCATTGCTGAGACAGATGAAGCAACGCTTTATACATTTTTAGTATTGATATATTTTATAGGCTGCTGAACCACTTACCTTGGTACGGAAAGAACCACAGAAGAGAATTTAGGAGCTGAAAAATATACTGCTGTGAAAGACCTAAAGAATGCAAATCTGTTTAGCATCTCAGGAAGACATGATGATTTGATTGTAGTTTGCAAGTATTTTCATGTGGAGAAGATAGTGGATACAAAAAGAACCTTTAATCTCAGAGACGAGCAGGCAAGAGTTGTGCCTGGAAGCTGATCTAGAGAAATTCAAATGATAATTTGAATTTGTGAAGATGACTAGCCTTCAGATTATAAAGAAACAATAGTAGATTGTCTATCTCTTGGTACCTCAAATGAAGACTGATGCTTTAGGAGAAAGATGGTTATGCTTTACTGAGCTTAATAGAGGAGTAACTGGATGTAATAGCCTGTGGTGTACTGGAGATTGAGTGTGATGATCTAATGGTTCTCCTGGCCTTAAAGTTTATGAATCCCCTGAAAATCCATGCAGATGGAATTACAAAATAGAAGGGTTTACTTTAGCCTCTGAATGCTGCTACTGGTTAAATGTGCTCAGCTCTGTTCTCTGCACAAATAGGGTGGCAGACAAGCTGGCTAGATACCAGAAACATTCACATCCCAACATTCTGGTCATCCTTATCTGCGAAACCCATCATGATTGTCAGAAAAACCCATTACAAGTGCATGGGTCTGTTAGGCTTATTTGGCAATGAAAATGCTTGTATGATATTGTTTTCTAAATAAATGTAGTCTGGTGGGAAGCAAAACTTGCTCTGATGGTCCCATTTATTGACCACATAGCTTGGGCAGCAGCCTTCTGTTTAAGCCTGACACGTTTATTGCCATATCAGCCCCACATCTGTGTGTTTATATACACTTTTGGGTCATCACCATCATATTTTTTAGGTCTGAAGTTGAGCATGGAGCTGATGTCGTCTATAATTAGTCCATTAGGTTCAAATCCTTCTATAAAAAAGAATTCTGTAGTGTGACCAAAAAGAGGCCAATAGCTATTACCTGTTGCTGTATTATAAAACATGTTTTACTTCATATAATTTTTTGTTAATTAGGCAGGTTTTAAGGCTTCCATAGGTGCGCATGATTGTGTCCTTCTGAAGTGTAAAAACCCACCTAATTGATTTTGCCTCTAAAAATTCAGTATTTTATTTATAATTATTTTGGGGAAGGAAATAGCAAGGCTGACCAATAGGGGAGTATTTAAACCCTCAGAGTGATCCCAGAGATGGCTAGAAGTTAGAAGAATCTTTAGATATTCCATTCACCAAATGAACAGCTGTGGGTAGCCCATCTCATCTTTCATGGTTCATAGTTTCTTAAACTTTTGTGACACCTCTAGCATTTTAAGAGTGTGCTGAATTTCTTAAGCTACAGTGCCAGCTCTTGAACTCCACATTGATTTTCCTTAAGTGTTCTCAAATAAAACATATAAAGTAGGCCCGTGTCTGAAATTCATGTTCCTGCCAGACACAGTTCTTATGATATATTGCAACAATACATCAGAGAAAAGCAGCCCCGGTGATCTATTGCAGTAATACTGTGCTTTCCTGTAGAAGGAATGAACAGGAGCTCTAAACTGAGAACTTAAACAGCTTTTTGAAGTTATCTTCTGGCAAAGGTACTAACAGCTACTGTGTTTGTCAAAAGATCAAATGTTGAATTTAACCTTTTGTGTGCTACCGGTACATTGAGTGTGAAATCTGAGTCTGTTTTCTATTTGAGGGAATGAATCACAAATATTCAAGATTTTTTACAGAAGTATCTTCTATAATTAAGGGCTAAATACACATTGATATTGAAAATAGGGCTAAGTACCCATTGATATTGAAAATAGGCTTTGCGTTACAAAAGAGAGAAGTAAAATTTTTTAAAACTTCGTTCTCTCTGATGTCATTTGAGTCAGAAAAGAACAAATAAATGTTACCCATCAAGGCCGTAATGAAAACTTGGCCATTAACATCTGGAATCTGTAGTGCAATGAGGAAAAGTTTCTGTACCATATTCTATTTTTCTAGAGGAAAGGGATATATGATTCACAATTATCCCTATGGGCTCAATAGTACCAGAAATATTTCTCCTTAGTGATGTTTTTACCTGGACCTTTTTCTCTGAGAATAGGAGTGTGCCTTCCCTTGAAGTCACCTTTTCTCAATAATTTTAGCTCTTTGATGTCTTGGTTCACTGACCTGAAAAATCTTGAGCTTTGCCTCAGAATCCTCCCAATCTGCCTCCTGTGCTCACATCATCTGAGTTTTGGTAGGTGGTTCCTGCTGTGATCCCTTGTGTTGTTGCTGTGGCCCTTTCAGTTTGCACACTCAGATACCAGTAACTAACCAACAGTATACTTAAATTTCACTAAATTCACACAACCTGAAACTTGTTTCTTCAGACTGTGTTCCTGCTTTATTAGAACATCAAATATTGCTGCTATACACTGGACTGTCTCATAGAAAATAAATATTTTTCTCACCACCACACTGCAGTCAGTAATGGAGGTTGTTCTGCCTGAACAGTTGGGTCAGTATGGTATCAGTTGTGGTTGTATGCCAGAAGGCTAAGTGTTCATTTTTAGCCTCTTCTTCCACTTATTAAATAAGTGACTATCCTGAATCACCTACAAAACTGCATTTCCTTTTGAGGCATCTTTGATATGGGCAGATTATCTAAAGTTTGCTTTCCATCTGGAGCTCAAGTCTGCTTCCTTCGGGCCACATCCTGGGTACTTTCTCTGGCATCCAGCTATGTAAAAGGGATCTCTTCCTAATCTTGCCCAGAAGTGGTGTGATTGAGCCAAGAAAACATTTCTGTATACAAGCTCAGTCAAAACCTGTACATTTTCGTATGGCTCTGAATTACTCAATCAGACCTTTTTCAGAGCAAATATGCTGCCAATGCTGTTTTAAAGACATTTTGGCCACAGTTCTTTGGATAATTTGACCTGCCAGCACAGCCATACTACACTGAAAATGTGTGAAACAGCAAATGAGATCAAGGGAAAACTCTAGGTCTGGTCTCTTCTGTGCCTTAGGCCTGTTTTTCTTCTGCAAATGAGTTTTAAGCCCATTTCCGAAATTCAGTAGGCAAAGACAGGCATTAAAGTAACTGTGGCAAAGAGCTGTTACTCCACTTCCCAATTTTTGTCACTCCCTTTCTCAGCACTGAAGTGTAAGACCATTTTGTCCCATGAGCAGTGTTTCTGTTTCTTTATTGCACAGGTCCTCCACAGTTAACTTTCCTGAGTCCTTCTGGAACTTTTTCTTTCCTACCCATCACATTTCATCATAATTTCTGCCTTTCATTCAAAGTATAAAGGAGGAAAAAACCAAAACAAAAGTGGGAAGCATATTTTTAAAAAGAAAATAAATTTGAAGGCAACATGTAAAGGTAATAGTTCTTTTTGGTTTTCTTCATTTAATTTTTCCTAGACAGCCACCTTGCCTGCCTCTCTTCCAAACTCTCTGTCCCTGTTAGCACAAAATGTTGCACTGTCTCTTAAGGTTCAGACCAAAAGGCTGGAGAAGTGCTGACTATTTCAATTTACGTCTTTTACACCATTTTACATTTTATGACCGAACTTCATTTTTTGTTGGAAGAAAATTTTGTATGACATCCTTTTAGTGTCTGCCTCCCTGCCTTTTTTTTTTTTTTTTTGTAAAACAAAGTTCCCAACCAAATGTCAGCTGCTTAGAAAGTAAAATTTTTATTTTTTTTATACTGTTGGTTGTTGTGGGTTTTGCTTAATTGGAAAGATACAGTTGTTTTGTATCTTTTTAGCTGATGAGAAATAAAAAATATTAGTTTATTGTGTTTGGAAGATATATACTTAATCAAGTTTCAAAGTTTATCTGAATTGGTTAATTAATTGTATTTAGTAGAAATGTTCTTGAATTGTCCCTGTCCCTTTTCAGAAAATTCCTAATAATGTTTGCATATTATTTTTATTGAGAGAAGAACATGTACATCTTCATTTAGCATGTGTAATTCAGTATGTAAACTGTACGTATGTAAACGGTATGTAAATGCTCAAAGCAGCTGAGAAATAACTGAATATAACTGCCACAAGAATACAGATATCTGAAGGTGTGGAAATGATCTAAGACGCTCACTACTGTTATAGCTGGAAATTTTAAAACGGATGACAGTTATTTTCCTTGAGACAGCCTATCTGCTGTCTCGAAATTAACTTCAAGATTTTAATAAACCTACAACAGCAAGGTCAGGCAGGCGCCAGACCCTCAACTATAACAACTGCAAAATCAGGAAGAGTCAGTTTGTCACTTCATGAGGGCAGACTGGCTGACATCAATCTTGGCTGGCATCTGCTGGGGGAAGACTCAGCTTCTTCCAGTTACCACCTAGTTTCCTAACTATTAGATTTCTCTGATGAGTAGAGGATGTTCTGATGTTCTCTGATGAACCGTAGCAGGTTCCTCATGGGAAAAATTACCCCTGTGTAGTCTGTGTTGCCTTGGTCTCTGTTACCTGATTTTGTAATAAGCTGAGATCTATCTGCTTGCAGGAGTTGTCTGATTTGATTTGCATTGTGCTTGCTCTTGAAAATAAGAAACTTTTAAACCCCATGCTCACTTTTGCATTACAGGTCTGCTGTCAGCAGCAGTGATCACTGGAGCTAGACCTGCTCTCAGAACAGGTATGGTCATATAACTAACTGCCTGTGAGCAGGTGTGAAGTGCAGCAAGAAATCTTGTGAGGAATCTATCTTTAATCTATTTTTCCCATCCCTTTTCTGGCTTAATTCCTGGATGTGGCCCCCATGGGCCTAATCAATGAATGTAAATCAATCTTACCCACACTTGGCTTCCTCTAAGCTACTTACTCACACGATCCTTGGTAGAAGAGAGATATTTGCTGTATAATTCGTTCTTCAGTAGCTCCTCTCTCCTACTGAAGGTTTTACTTTGGGTAGTAAAAAGGACAGAGGTAAGCAAATACACATGCAGAAACTCTACCTATTTAAAATAATAGATATTTCTTACACCTGCCTGCTCTGAACAGGCTGTGTGCATGTTGTGAACTTGCTCGAGCCACAGGTTGAATGGGAAGTGCTGGGCACAGACCCCTGGGAAGAAGCAATTAGTGTTTGAGCTCCTGCTCTGTGAGAGATGTTCTGGGTCAAAGGCTGGTATACCATGGCTGAAATTGCACAACACTAAAGGGGTAACACCTGAAATTATTTTGGAAAGGCTTCAAAAGTCACGGGACCCATGTGGCTCCACAGCAGTCTGAGCAAACTGCACCCTGAACACTAAATGCTCTCCCTGTTCCTAACAACACTAATGAAATGGGATTTGTATTTCCTCATCATGTCTTGGAGCATATACATACTTCTTTTTGTACAGTAATTTCCACTAATTTGGGATTTTGTTTTTTCATTCATTTACTTATTGTTTGGAAGTACTTCAAAATTAGTATATTTAGAAGAATATCTCAGATCAGGAAGATTTTAGATTAAAATCTACAGGAAAAATCTTTGTTCACTTTTGCTTCAGGCCCTAGGTAAAAATGGAGCCTCACCATAATAGCAATTATGGGTGGTTATTACTCTTGATTAAAATTAAATTAAGCTGCAGTTGTCAACTAAAAAGATTTAATTATCACATAAAAACTGTCAGCCTTTCATTTTAAACATCTGCTAGATAAGCGTGCCAGTAGCACTGATGTGGAGTATTTGCCAGATATCTCATCAACAACCACCTTTGTATCATCAGATAATTGAGACAATATGGTCTTAAATGAGTCGTATTTCAAATATGACTGTATCTCACACGCTATATAGAGCTGAGAAGTCTTCCTTCAGGTCAGATGTAAACAAATCCACTATTTTAGGATTATTTAATTCTTCAGATACAGCGTTCTCTGGTGATAAGTTGAAAATATATTTGGGTCATACCAGTATCCAATATATTGGTGTTTGGGATCCAAAGGATTTATCTGGATACTTTTTTTTTTCCTGGCCCAGGTTTTCAAAGTCTATAAATCTCTACAGTCCTACTGATATTGGTTCACGAGACCCATTTCTCAGGCTGATATTTGCAAGGGTATTTAGATGTTTACACATCCCTGAGGACCTCAGACTGACATGAGCCCCTATCTGAACTTCTGCCTGTGCCTCCTCTGTACCAGAGAGGAGAGTTATATTCTGGTACTAGGCATTAAAGGACCCTGTCAGCATATCCAGACACCTGCCTGGAGGAACTGATAGATACAGAGACCTCCTCTATGTGATGTGCCGTAAGAAAATGCAGTTCTGAAACTGTGAGTGTGCTGAGGAGAACTCAGTGCTATGAGAAGAAAAAAATCTAATTCTAACCTATTGTAATATTTAGATTTTTTTTCTCTTGAAGCTTCTTGTAAAGAAGATCACACATTTTCATGGAGTGCAAAATTTAGAAACTTTCTGCTGTATGAAAGTGGAAACAAAAAGTCTCCCAGTTTTAGTTGGCGCATGCAAAGAAAGCACAAAGGAAAATAATTAAAGACATTGAACATTCATCAGAAGTTACTCCACTTCAGCAGTGAGCTCCATTGTCAGTGCTCAGCAAGAATTAACTGTGCTCAGTCACCAAGAGGGTGGCTAAGTGGAAATGACACTTTTGGATGAGAAGTTTTCTGAAAGTAATTTGCTATTCCTACTGCACCCAAAGTTTCACATTCTGTCTGCCATGTTTCCCTTAAGAGATCAAATCTCTAACATACAATATTTTATATTAAAATTTTGGAGGAAAAAATCAAGGGAGCAGAAAAAATAATCTTATTGAATAATCTGATTTGTTAAAATTTCTTAGGAAAATCTTGGCTCATCTGTTGCAACTCTCTATTGCTTTTCTTAATGTGGAAATCTACTTATCAATACTTATGTAGGAATCTGACACAAGGATATTTACTCATGGTGAAGAAATTTACCATCAAACAAATCTTATTTTAGTGCTTGACAGTCAAGTTAATGCCTTTGATTAAGTCTGAAATGTTCAGATGGAATGTGTAATGTGATTATTTATTGATGTACAGTGTCTATTCCAACTTCATGATGTATTATTACTATTGGTATTATTATCATCCTTTATTTACTGACTGTTTTCAGTATGCCTGACATTTAAAGACTTACAAATCTCTTCACAAAAAGAATTGACCTAAAAACAGCCCCTACATGCTGTCTTACCACCTCTCAGGGGAGACAACCTCAGCAGTGAAGTGACTCAGACATCCAGCTCAGCAAGCAAAAGTAACCTCTGTCTATGGTTTGTACTTTTTCAATCAACAGACATTTCTTAGGATGTTGGATTTTTAGGATTTTCTTCCATAATCTTGGGAAAAAAGTAGATATAACTGATGTTTCTGTGCTCCTTCTTGAACGGGAAAATAGAAGAACAGAGAAGTGGGAGGCTGCAGGTGAGACACTTTGCTCTGAAACTAATCTCTCAGATGATAAGTAATGACCCTTTCATCTTCTATCTGATGTGGGATGATCGTCCTGAGCTTCCCCTGAAAGTTTCATGGCTACTCCCATGCTAGATTCCCATCTCTTGCCTGGGATTCTCAGTCTAGGATTCACCCCCAGTTGTTATCTCACCCTCTCTATATTGGAAGAAAAACAACTTCCAATGTACTAGGAGTCCAGTGGACTTCCAGGGGCCTTCTCTCATCTTTTCGCTGTCAAGTTTTGCTTTCTGGACTGTTACTTATCTCATGCTTCTTGGCTGTGTGAAGACTGTGATATGTATTTTGTACAGGAGGGAAGGTTCACCGCTCCTGATTTCATGCACAGCTCCATGAAACCTAAATGTCTTCATCATAAGAACTCAGAATTGGGCTTTATAGGCTAATTTGCATCTGAAACTCTCACCTCTCAATTTTCAACCCAGGCAGACGTTGCTTTATATTATTTATGTTTTATAGAACCTTTCAAAAGAGAAAATTAAAATCATTATTCTTTTCTCTTTAAATGAAAATGCAGAGTGAAGCACTGCCTCCTGCATTAACCCAAAGTGCACACCTCTGCCTGTATCATCAGGTGGGATTCTTCAGTTCAGTACAAAGGCTAATATTTTCCCTAACCTCTTTTACAATCAGCTCTATTAGATTACCAGTTGCAGGTCCATATACAGGGGAGGGAAAAATCCCAAACAAAGACCACAAGGATTGCTTCCCTGTCTACAAATTCTCTCTTATGGAAAAGAATCTTTCTCATACTTATTCACCTAGAGAAGTGATGTAGAACACACTCTCTATGTTTAATCCCAGCTCTCAGTTCTTGCCACATATGTTGTATGAATTTTGTTGCTGCCTTCCAAGGAAAGATAAAATCCTATTTTTTGACACATTCCAGGTTTCTCCTATCTGTCCTGGTAGTGATATTAAATTAAATAAACTTCAAAAAACTTATGGGCTTCACCAGAGTAAGGCCAATGTGTCTATTAAATTGTTCTTTGCAATATAAGAGCTAAAGAAATGCAGTTAGTTCCAACATAAAATTATGATTACTGCTGGGGTGGAAGTTAAGTGCACTTTCAAAGCAGGAAGAAAATGGCCAGAAAAGATACGATCTCTTAAACTGTTCAAAATTAACATATTGTACTAAACCAAAATTAGGCATAATTGCAGCACTTAATATAACCTGTCAAGAGATGTTTTAATGAGCTCTGTTCAAATACTCCTGCCAAAGAATGAGATTCTTTTCTGTTCTATTTTAAAATGTAATTTCAAGCCTTGAAATATTATTTTTGAATGCTAGTAATATGTAATTGAAGTTTGATGTCTTCAGGGACAATAGTCATACAGTTTTGGCCTCACGTGGTTACTTTTTCACATCTTTCTCTGCATGGGGACAGATTCTAGCCCAAGCAAATAAGAAATGTTTTGTGCAACAGAAAAAGTACTTTCACTTTTCTTATCTTTTGTTGTATAAAAACCCTGAATAAATAATCACACTTCAGGTAATAAAACCAATAGATTTTGAAATCCTAATTACTTAATAGCTTCTTTTTTGACAGGGTAGTGGGCACATAAAGTTCTTTTAAAACCTGGACAAAAGTGCCTGGAAAAGTAGTCTATTGCTATATTTTTATTATGAAGGCCTAATTAGTGCAAAAGGTAAGCCAGCATCATAAATTACTTTAACTGTATTTTTCAGTTTGTAATTAAAAATAATTTGGTTAATACAGATTATGATTTTCTTATCTACTGTGTCTGACTGCTTTTTCACTGAGTATTTACAGTTAGTTCCCTGGTGGATGTATACATACCACTGGATTCTTTTTTCCTCTACTGGTCTGTATGTGAGTACTCCTGATCAAACAATTCTGCTCAATTCTGTAATTCAAATGTAGTGTTAAAATCATTGTACAGGGAGATCTTTACTGCTGAATAATTTGCACAGTCAAGTCTTGTAGTCCAGTTTTTCATCGTAAGAATAGCCAAAGAGGATGATATTTACCTTGAACACCACCTTGGTCTAGGGAAAAAACAGAAAAGAACCATAATGAAGTCTTTGTGCAGATTAAATGTAATTCCTGTATTTTTTTTGTAGCAAGTAGCATATCTGTACAAATATATCTATCTGCAATACAGTGGAAAGAAAACAGATGTTGTTGTGCAAATACCAGCAGTTCTTAGAAAAGCATTATAGCAGAATAGAACTATATGAGATTTGAATTGGGTGGACTAGCAATGAATTCCCTTGTGCAAACTAAGTCTATGAAACCGCATAAGGTCAAATAGAAGAATCCATTTAGGAGGTTATTTAATTAAAGTTTCATCACTGAGGTTCACAAATTTTGGTAAATAATAAGTAAAGTTATGCACCCTCAGGAGTGCAACACACACCTTCAGCAGTCAACTTTTCAAGTGAAATAATCTTCACATAAATTACTTTCTAGATATCATTAGTAGAATATTGGATGGCACATTTATTATTCTGTGGGAGTCTGCTTATCTCCAAGGACAGGAGCTCTTGCTAAATAGGGGATATTCATGTGGAAACAATCCAATATATCTAATAGTCAGGAGATTTTGTGCCATAGTTACTGAGAACTTCTCTTAAAGGCCAATTTAATGCACAAACCCTTTGGTAGGTTTGTTTCTCAAATAGAGTTATTCCCAGCAAATCATACAGGTATTTCTGGGCTTTAATATTTATGTATTTATTACAAAGATGAAGTTGAGAAAGTATTAAAGAACTTTATTTGTAGTTAGAAAGCCTTTAGATAAGTAATCTGCCCTTTACTCTCTTACAGCTGTATCAAAGGCTTTTTTTAGCATCAAACAATACGGCTGCAGTAATTTTTTTTGCCCTGTGTTCTTTGTTGTCTTTTCTATATTTTGATATTTTCAGTAGCTGACACTTCCCATCAAAAACCAGCCTGATGGATTTCCAAAGACCTTTTGCTTTCATTATACCTTTGCAGAAGTTTACTCAAAATAAATTATGACCACAGTCAGTAGCTTAACGTATTTGTGGTTAGGGATCCTCCGATCTTCAGCTGTTCAGATCATTACAGTTACTATCTACACAGCTACATGAAAACACGGAGAAGTAATTCTGTTCTTTGTATAGTTTTTAATATTTAAAAATGGAAGTTCAGAGTTTTCAGTGTAATTCATTAGCTTTGTATGGTAGCCTCTTAATTTTTTTTTTATGAAGTGTCAGAAAATTTTCAGATTTCAAATATCCCAAATTTTCAGTCATGAGAAGCTTGATAGCTACCTGAGGGGAGCTCAGGGGCCCTATGCTGAGGTCGAACAGGTATCTACAAAGGACAGACAGACAGGTGTCCCATCTCACCAGGCTGTTATGCTTGATGGTGTGCATGTGTGTGGAGTTTACTGTCATGCAGTTTGGTGTGCATGTGCACACTTATTATGTGGCCTGATGTGTGCTACTTGCCTAATGGACTTCTGTCCATCACGAACTAGATAAATTTTTCCATCTAGCTATACTCAAATATATGAAAGATTGGAATACTAAGTGATTAGCTGAATCAGTGTTAACAGAGATGAAGAAAGACATATCAGACTTATTACCAGTTCAAGGGGAATTGTCATCAGTCTTAAAATTAAGATTTAGAAAGGTGGATCAGAATAAAATGGGGAACGTAAGAGCATATTGAGCATTGTATTAGACTCATTAATAGCCCCGAGAAGAGCTCTGAGAATTACTAAAATAAACATTTAAAATAAGCTTTCAGAAAGTGAAATGGTGTTAACTAATGATGAGAAGAAAGCGAATTTGCTGTTTTAATGTCCTTACAGAAGAAGTGGCATGAGATCTAAGAATCTAAAAGAAGTGTGAGCTAGGAAGAAAACTGTGAACTTCAAAAACCTTCTAAAATTATCACTGTTTTTTAGAATGTTTTGGAAGTGATCATGTGTTTGAAATATCAGAAGTATGCAGGAAGAAAAAGCAGAAACATCTGAAATTCATGTAAGAGATCATTACTGAGTTTAAGGTTGATGTACTCAATCTCTGGACCTAAAACTTCTATGGTTTGATTCTCTAAATGCTTCTTCACCAACCGCTGAAAGGAAGCATTGCCGAGGAACTTGTGAGGCGGAGTCTAAGCAGTTTCGGAAAGAGGAAACATAGAACAGAATCACAGAATCATTTAGGTTGGAAAAGACCTTTAGGATCATCAAGTCCAGCTGTTAACACAGCACTGACAAACCCACTACTAAATCATGTCCCCAAGTGCCACATCTACATATCTTTTAAGTACCTCCAGGGTTGGTGACTGCACCCCTTCCCTGGCACACCCCTGCCACAGGGCAGTCTGTTCCAATGCTTAGCAATCATTTCAGTGAAGAAATTTTGCCTAATATCCAATCTAAACCTCCCCTGAGGTTCGAGGCCACTTCTTCTTTCCTATCACTTGTTACTTGAGAGATAAGGCCAACCCCCACTTGGCTACAACCTCCTGTCAGGTAGTTGTAGAGCAATGAAATCCACCCTGATCCTCCTTGTCTCTAGGGTAAACACCCCCAGCTCCCTCAGCTCCTCCTCACAGGACTTGTGCTCCAGACCCTTCACCACCTCAATGTGTTTCCTGTAGTGAGGGCCCCAGAGCTAAACAGAGGGCAGGAACAGGAGAGGGTCTGTGTTCCTACCAAACCTGCAGGAGCTGAGAATTTGCGAAAGAAAATGTGTGATTCCTTCAAGGAAAATATGTATTTATAGTCTAGTTTCTTCCTGTCTTCCCAGCAAAATACTATCATGTACTTCAGCAATCATGATTCATCAATATGGGACACTACACAGGAACCCTATGCTTGATGCTATGTTTCAGAAAAAAATCCTATCATAAATCATGCTGTTGTTTAGATAGAAAAATCACTTTTTAAACTTAAAAGCATGGGAATGTTATTAAAGAGAATTGCTGGGGTTAGTCTCCTGACACAGAGAGGTTAAGCCAATCCAAAATGATCATACTTCAATACAGCAAATGATGAAATGGCAATGTCCTATTCTTTGTTTATCCTGTCTGCCCCTGTTAATATCACAGTTTTACTCAATAGAATTATTTTTAAGTGAATCGTAATCAGTTTTACTTTCTACTCAGGCCAACCAAGGAGAAAACACAGGGAGACTTTTGGTGTGATTCTGTACATAAACCTGAACTCTATTTTTTACTTCATGTGAGGAATATTTACATGACACTTGGGCTCAGCTGGAGGACACTGTTGTTTACCCTTTCACGCAAAAAAGTAGATTCTGGTATTCAAAACCTGTGTATCCTACTGGCTCATAGCACCACAGGTTCAGAAACAGATTAAGAAAAATACACCACAGAAGCATTTTATTGTTAGCACAGCAATACTGAGTAGGCCAAAGGGCTGGGTTATTCTTTATCTGTTGTGACAAGAATAGGATGATGAAATTTGAGGGAAGATCCAAATCTGACCTGATGCTGTGCTGCAGAAATACCTGCCAAGGAAGACGTGTGAATGTGTAGGGGAAATTATAGCTAAGTTTTTTTCAGATCTGTACCAAGTCCACGAACTGGAGAAGTACGATTTTCTCACGTCAAGAGATCTGAGGTCAGTATTACATGGATTGTGTTGGAGCAATGGGTGCTTAAAAATGCATGGCAATTTGTCTAATTTTATAGAGAGCAGATTGAATTCTGCCCTGTCCGTTCCGCTCACGATGAAGATTGGAAGTAATGGGAAGCAAGATGGTTGGAGTGTGTGCGGATGTGCCAGTGTTAATAAGCCGGTATTATTACATGCTACCATTTCTCTTTGTTTATCCCAGCTGAGAAAAAGAACTTAAAGTGGAAATATATTTAAATTGATTGAACCATACCTTTTGACAAATAATAACCCAAAGGGTGTGGTACTGGATATTTATCAAACCCGATCAATGAAGTCACAGGCAAAACAGGTATGGCAACTCGACTGTTTCATTGTCTGAGGAAATATTTGTGTGGAGCACTAGTCAGCAGAAGATAATATAAATGAAATTTAAACTTGAACACAAATTTAGTACAATAATTTTTTATTGTAGTAGTATTTAAGATTGACTAATACCGGATCAGGTTGGGAATATGGACAGCTGCCTTTTGACTGTTGCAAACATTACAGCTTCCATCTGTAAGGTGATAAACAGATTTGTGAGGCTTGAGATGAAGCCTAAATTTCCAAGGAGTTCCTGGAGCCCTCTCTGTTATCCTCAGTAACGCTGTTTGTTGTTGCTACAACTGCTTAAATACGGGAGGTTCTCATCTTAAAATCTGATTTTAATAAGACTTCTTAATGCTCAGATTTTTACTGTCTGAACAGTCAGTATGTAGTCAACCAAGTAATAAGATCAACCCAGACACCATACAGTAGTCAACCAAGAAATAATATCAAGGAGAGCATACAAAGTTCTGACTGGCTTTGAATGCTTTTGTGTATAGCTTATTTTTAGTACTTAAGTCATAATATTTGTTTCTTACAGATGCAAATTACATGTGAAATTACTAAGTCTGATGGAATTGATAGGGAAGGGTTCTTCTGAATTTAGTGACTACAGCATCTAATTGGATTTTTTCTTTTTTTTGCTTTAGAATAAGTAAATTTAGTAAACTATTTCACATGAACATTGATAGACTTCTTGTTTTCCATGCGAATAAGTGAAGGTTTCTGTTATTAATTTATTAGTTCCAAGCCTCTAATACTTATTTATACCAATGAATAATGGCTACTCTTGAATGCAACTACTTACTTGTTGCTGGTGCTGTACTGGGATTCCAAAAACTTTTCTTCTATTTGGTCAGTGATCCAAGTTTTTCTTTAATTATCCTCATGAACACAGAACCCAACCCCCAGATACTGATCAGGTTTCATTTATCTGTAATTACTTTCAGGTTACTTCTGCCTACATTTTTCTAATTACTTCTATTATTCCTGAAAGCCTGACTATGACCTATGTTTTAACTATATTTATAAAACATAGGTTTGACTTGCAAATGTCTCCAAAACCCAGGTTTTTAAAGAAGACATGAATATAAACACTTCCTAAACCTAGTTGCTTCTTCTGAATCAGTTATATATTGATACAGATGCATCATCCATATGATGTTTTCTATTCCCTGAATGCTGCAGTGGATAATATTGCCTTCCTTAGTGATGTTTTATACTTCATAGTCAAAAGGATCCTAAAACTATTAGCAGAAATCTGAGCTAAATACAGAACAGATATAGCTTTCTTTCCTCCAAAACTTCTAATAAAAATACTTCTAATATGCTTATATACAACTTTTCTTGCTACTAGATGTTATCACAGCACTAATCACTATCTCCCTTAATTTCATTACTTACTGTTGGCATTGGGAGGAAGTGAAAATTCTTGTTAATGTAGGTTGAAAGATTACAACTTAATAAACTCTGAAGAGTTTATAGCCTAAAGAGGAGAAAAAAGCACAGGGAAAAAGGGACTGTCAGGAAAGCATCTTGTTCCATGACTTTTATGTCTTTGTCTGAAACATTTTTTCTTTTAGTTTGCTGGGTCTGGTCTGTAAGGACAAAAGTAGGAGAGGAAAGATAAAGGCGATAACTGCAAAGGATGGAAAGCTAAAGACTAAATAGAAAAGGGGATTGCAGGCAATGAGAGGAGCTGAGACTTTACAAAAGGAATGAAAAAAACTGCCTTCCTTCAAGTAGGTGGAATAAAAGGTGTGGCTTCTAGTAAGTGTGGTCTCAAACAGAGTCTGCTTACTTTCAGGTTTAGGTGTAAATTAGAGAGAAAGAGTTCGGATGACTTAAATTCAAAATTTCATGCATGTCTTTTCCATTACTGCCATTGTTAAATAACCTGTTCTATAACAGCTGAGGTTTTTTATGTATGCTCAATACAAAGAAACTGAAACAGATCTTAGAAAAATGGAGAATTTTAGGAATTAATAATAATATATTTGAGTATTTTGACTTTCTTTTTGACTAATTTAAGTTTAAATTTTCCAAAAGGTGAGGCAAATAGCAGTTTGCAGAAAATGGGACACAAGTTAAAATTTTGTATTTTTTCTTCTCATTTTAATGAACTCCCATATTAATGACTTTCCTGAAGTAAATTTTTGAATTACAGAAATAATTTTTTTTTTACATTTTTATTATTATTGACAGGGACTGCTTCATCTTGCCTCTGTACTTCGCTTATACCTCAGACGTAATTGGAGATGGGATCTGAGATGTGATCTGCACAGGCAACTTGAGGAGTTTGCTCTTCAGGCAGAGTAACTAACTCTAACTTCCTTAAAAGATTGAGATATCAAAATTTGAGCTTCCTTTTACATTAATATTTTTGAATAAACAATAGCTTGGTTCCTCTTTAAAGCCTGTTTAAATTATAAGGTCCTGAAATCCTCAAGAAAAAACACCATGCAGAGAAAGATAGTGAAAGAAAGGGAAAAAATACCAATCAAAATCTTCAGAGTTCAGGTTATTTCTTTAACTGGGGCAAAACTGAAAAACGGTTTATTTCAAAAGTAGAATGGATTTAAATTGACATGCAGTTGCTAAAATATAGTCGTTAACTAACAGAAGATGTCTTTCTTTTTCATAAAACTGCTGAATCCACTGTATAGTTACTTTTCTGGGACAAGGACTACTCTGATCTGAGCCAGTTTTTTTGTCACAACTAATGTATTGCTGTTCCGAAGTTTGATCTCAGTGAGTCAAATATTTCTGTTTTACCTTCTGGCATGCAGAGACTTTTCTCCCCCCCTACTTCAGTGAGACTGCAGCCCTTTCACAAAAATGTATCGTCTTCAGAGGACGGTATGAATTACTGCTGCTGTTGTCCATATGCAGCGAAGACAGGATACAAATTCTCCTTAGTACTTCATAGATTCCTGAAAGAGAAAGGGAAACATGAAAGAAAGTGGGCATTTCAAATAAATTTCTTTGCCGTGATTTAGATTCAGACTTGCGCAGTTGTGTTGAGCCAGTGTTTTTCCACAGGAGGAGTACAAACAGCATGGCATAATTTGGAGTGCAGAAGACTGATCTACTTTTTCTAGGCATATCTGAAGATGACTGGTGAAAAGGAAAAAACGGTTTATGGCTAATTATCGCTTTGGTCTCAGAAAGAGACGTTATAGGAAGCACTGTGGAGGCAGTAAATTCCCTCAGGGTATTCCTGTCCCAGCGTGGGTCACCCACAGCCACAGACAGAGGACCCAGCATGGGTCACATTATCCATCTTTAGGTGAATCTGGTACCAAACTCCAGGGAGGGCTGATGATAAAGCTATTGTTTATGCCCTTCCCAAAGGCATTATTTGTTGAAAAGCAATTAGTAGATGTAGTCTTCTGCTGCTTTATGTTCATTTTGTGATAAAGCTGCTGATTAAGATTAGATACCAGCATATCATGCTTCAGTCAAAATAAAAAGGTTTTTAATTTGAACATCGGATCTCCACAGGCTCTCCCTGCTGACCCTTCCAGCTACACGTCTGCAATATTTTGTAGCTCTTAAGTTGAACCTTATAAAAATAACACTGCTGATATGAAAATGCTTTCCTCTATCCTGATGCCCTCAAGATGTGTTTCAGCTTTCTTTGTAATCTTTGTTTTTTTTTAAATCTTGTTGAAGGAAGAATACACAAGGGGGAGCATAGTAGCAGAAAAAAAAATCAGAAAGAACAAACAACCAGTCAATACTTTTAAATATAAGAAACATATTTGCCTCAGATTTTCCAAGACATTTTGCACTGGTGTTGTTGAAATTAATGATAGCATTTTCAGTACACAGATTGGAATCAGAGTTCACTTCAGTGCTGAGTACTTGTGAAATTCCTTTTCCGTTGCTACTTAGCAGTGACCTTCATTTTCCTTTCCCTGAGTTAGTAAACAGCTCTAGAAATACTTGTTACAAACAGAACACAAGCTTCCTGTTGGAAAGTGTAGAAAGAGGCAGCCAGACCACCTGCCATTGATTAAATTACTGTGACTATTAGGTTAATTTTAATTCGCTTAAGTTCAGTCCATGTCTGTTTTTCTTTTTCCATCCAGATAAGCAGAGGAAGCAGGTGGAGGATTTTATTACTATAATTGGATGTATCTTAGCAATGCGTGAAGCAGAGCAGACTGCGGAGAACGAGGGCATTGCTTGCTGAGGTAGGTGGGTACAAGTTCATTGCCCTGGTATAATGTGGAGATTCTAAT
This sequence comes from Cephalopterus ornatus, assembly GCA_013396775.1. Lineage (NCBI taxonomy): Eukaryota > Metazoa > Chordata > Aves > Passeriformes > Cotingidae > Cephalopterus > Cephalopterus ornatus. The sequence goes on from VZRE01015382.1 coordinate 235,020, forward strand.
GGTGTTAACACCGATCAAACCCAGAAATAGATAGAAGGGGAATACTTTTATTGTTGTGAATAGTAAAATGCAAGCTTTATAGTAGCAAGTCTTCACATTGGCTTATGATAAACAACTTTTTCTCCAGAAACATCTGTAAAGCTCCAAAGCTACTCTGAAACCTTGGTTTCTTTGAAATCCAGCAGCATTTTGGCAGTGTTTTCAATGTTAATAGGTTTCCCTGGTGGGCTTCCCCTGCAGAGGTGCCAGGAAACACCTCCATTTTTTTTGCCACTCAAGAGTCTCATTGAAACCAACACAAAAACCTAATCAATATGTCTGTTGCTGTTTTGCATTAAATTACTTAGGTCAAGAAAAAGGAGTGTAACACATTTGTAAAGGCATTCATTATTAAATTGAACAAGATTATTTTCACAGGAATTTTTAAGAGTATGATGGATACTTTTTGTAATTTTATTTTTGAAGTTAGGTCTTCTGTGTTTATTCACCCTTCTGGTTTTGTCTGTTTGCACACAATAGAGAGAAGGATATAGCATTTTTTCAATGCTATTGATCTTACAGTTATTCAAAGGAAATCTTTAAAAGTCTTAGACATTAATTCAGTAGCTTTAACAAATGTTTCATTAAATTAATATTTAGACACAATAAAGTTTATGCTACTTTACACTAATGAAAGCTATGTGCACTCAATAAGTTACTGATCATATCAAATATGACAGTAGAAATATTATAGGCCTGGAAGTTGAAGAGCTTAGTGTTTATTGACTGAATAATGAGTTGATTTAACTGCTCATTTCCCCCTATATTTAAGTACTTTTAATGCTCTGAAATTCTCAGTCACAATGATGGTTGTATCTTTAATTGTCACCAAGTAAAATAAAAAACAAGAACCATACTGTCACAGATCCTTTTAACACAACTAAAAAAATCTCTCTCCTTTCTCATTACCTACAGAAAATGAACTTATTGTCCTGTAGAAGGAAATTGTAAGTATTTAGGATAAACAGAAGAAAATAGTACTAAATAATAGTGATAACTCCATGTGTATATCCTGAGAAGTTTCTCTTTTCCTAAGAGACCATAACTCAGGTTCTTGTGTTTGAAATGCCATTCCTCACACCCAGAAACATTTCTAAGCCCAGGATTACTCACATCAATGAATGTAAATCAGACAGATGTATTTGGGATAGATTTGCAGTGGTTGAAAATCAACACAACTCCCTGGATTCGTAGAAACTACACCTTGGGGTCACTGAGAGTCTGTCACATTACTCATCATGGCAACAGCAGAGGCACAAATTTACACTGGATTTAATCCCACGGGACTTGCTTAACACAGATCTCTGTTCCCTCTTCCCATATAACAAACTCTTGTAATCGATTCATATTATTGCGGGACACTAGAAAAAGCACAGGTGGCAAAATGTTGTTCTGCAGGCATTGTACAACCCCCCAAAACGTAGGGGGCTTATTAAATTATATATTTTTCCCAGCTGAAAATTCTACTTCTTGTTTTCATTTTTTTCCCAGCTGTATTGGAGAGTGAGGTAGTTTTCCTCTAGTAACAGCGTTATAACATTAAAATAAGAAGTTAGTGTTGTAAGGTTAACATTTAGAATTTTTTTTTTATTTTTACATTTTCCACCCATTTTTATAGATAGTATTTGCCATGTTAATTGGAGAAGAACAGTGTACAGCTTATTTTAATTTTACCAACATAGATAATTTTATTAGTTTTTAAAAAAATATTTTCATTAGTCCTTTTCTATCATACCAGGGAACCTTTGCTCAGAAAAATTCAAACTGGTCTATGGATAGGTACGTAATAATGGCTGTTAAAAAAAAGAAAACAGTATTTTATCTCATAGATAAAATCATAGACAATATCTTTGTATTATCTTGCATATAAATCAGTAAAACGTTTGGCATTTCATAACTTTAAACTTGGGATAAATATTTTCAGCAGAAATCAGTCTTGTAGGAAAATTTTATCCTGTAGTCCCAACCCTCACGCTGATCTCAACTCTGAAATAGTACAGAGGAACCAAAATTCTCATCCTTCTCAGTCACAGGACCTTGGCCAGGAGAAGCACGTGTAATGATCTTTGATTTTGGAGGCTTGGGATGTGATTCCTCTTTCCCAGAGGTTTTATGTCAGCTCATTGAGGGGTAAGCCATGAGCATGTATTTAGGTACAACACTTCATGGGATCATTTGAAGGCTTTGTATGAAGTTGTAAGTGCTTGGAGTGTTTCTTTGAAACCTTAGTGAATCTCACTTCTATCATTTGCCAATTAAAAGAAATGCCTTAAGAGAACACTTGAAAAACTATAACTTCAAATGAACATATGAAGCAAAGGCTTAGCATCACTAAATTGTTTCTTTCCCACATATTTTCCACAGGCTCTGTAGTTCTTTTTTCTTTTTTTTAATTATATTTTAATTTTACATTTACAGTTTTCTATGTGCCTACATATTAATATTTTATTCTGTTAATTCTGTAGGTTCCACCCCTCCTCCTACTTCCTCTTGCCTTTCCAGGCTATGTTGTAAAATTCATAAAGCCAGTAAATGAAAATAGATTCATATGTTTTTCACTTGAGCTGAAGACTTTAGATATGACAATTCACTTATGAAAGACGTTAAATGTTTCATTTTACCTTAATGAGTGCCATATTCCTCCCTCTCTCACTTGCTCTCTTTTAGGCAAGTGAAACAAGAACACTATTTTCTTCCTTTCAATTTAAATATGTGAAATCAATATTCTCTACACACATGCACATTATTTGACAAATACCTCTCTAGTGCATTGTCTTTCCATAAAGGAAAGAAAATAATGTAAGTTTCATAAAGAAAACTCTATTTCAGACTTTGTCTTGAGGTTTTGCTGTCAGGATTAATGCTCCAACTACCCTACATTCTTCCCACACCTCTCTAAGACCTGATCTTAATCCCAGTTTTGACAACTAGCAAAATTGATTATGGTTCCAGCTGAGTTCCTACACTTGTAGCCTTCATAAAACTGACAATCAATTAGGAATGGCCAAATCTTTATCTTCCAGCAAAGCCCTCGTCTGAGCTGAACTGTGCTGGGAAACACGTGAAATCATCTTGGTCTTCCCCTGGCATCTTACCTCATCCAATTCATTTTTCTGGGAGATTTTACAGGGTTTTAACATGTTGGTGGGCAAACCAAAGCAACTCCCCTATTTATGTGAATGCTAAATGCACTTGCACAGTGTTGAAGCAAACACATCAAAAGCTTAGAAAGAGATATTGTGAGAGAGCTTTTGAGAAACATTATATCTAATGAGAAAAAATGTCTTATATTTTCTCCACTGTATTTTTCCTACTGCTGACTTGGTCCATCTGGCAGGCAGAGAGCACATGTCCTGCATACCTGAAGGGCTTTTCAGAACATATTAATATGTCCCAGGGGACAACAGTGTACTAGAATATGCTTTGCCCTCCCTATGATGTGGAAACATCTCCTGTCCCCTGGTGTTTATGATTGCAGTGAAAAATTACCTATTTTTATAACCACATTTTTTTATGAATATTTCATTTTATGCAAAGCACTTGTCCTGTTGAAAGCAAAAGTAACTGCTCCATATTTTTAGCTTTGGTTGTTAAAAGATAAGTTCAGTTACTTCAGATACTTGACACAAGAATGTTAATTTATGCCAGTCTTTTAGCCACTGATCTGCAAACTCATTTCTTTATAAAACTTTACCTTGTCTTTAGAAGTCAGAAATGTTTTCCATGCTTCCCTTTCACATAGGTCTGCATTTTAATGAGTAACTTCAGCAATTACTGTATGGTTTCTGCATCACTTTTATACATATAGACATTGGAAGATATAAAGTATGAACACGGTTAGAAATATCTGGGTGGTCCTTTTTGGATTTTAATTACCTAAATTATATTTGTCATAGATTTGTGTCTTTATGTATTTATTTTTAAAAGCTTTTGTTTCTTTCCCTGATATACTAACAGATCAAATTAAAGTAATTAATTATTGGATTAATGCAGTAAGTTACAAGAAATCAAAATCAGTTTTAAAATTAATGGCTATCGCAAAGTATCATTAAAATCTGTCATGTTGTGGTGGTGAGTAATCTCCTTTGATAGCCAAATTGAATATAGATTACTTTTCAGTGTGGACATGTAAGAGAGTGTGTCCTGCAAGCTCCATCTGTGGAAGAAATTGGTTGATGCTGGATCTTAAAGTCAAATTCAGCCTCATATGGCACAATAGTTTTGTTATATGTAATATAATAGTAAAGAATAGAAACTTGGCTGTAATTCCCTAGTTTAAAATTTCATAACACTTGGATTTTTATTATTGATATGACGAAAAAAATTAGGAATGAACAACACGAACCTGTGAGTCTCTGCCATGCTGCTAATTATTTAATAACAGTCACTGCTAGTAGCTGTGCCTGGTGTTACTCAGCTGGCCCATTCTTCCCAGTATTTTCAGTGCTTCACAACACAAGCAGGTGAGGGCAGATATTGCTAGCAAGTTCATGTACACAGGGTTTTGATTTTCTTGGCATACATCAGTAACATCCCCTACTCAGGGCTACTGATCCAAGAATTTTAATCTGCTTCAAAGAGCCTTATTCCCCTTAGTGAGAATCCTTGGCAGATTAAATGAGGTGCTAAGAATAGGAGCCCAGTCTTGTTTCCACTGTTGTGCGTCAAGACCTTTCAGCTCTTCTCCTTCATACATCAGTCATCAGGTCTCGGTTCTGTGGCTTGTGGTCCCCTGTGTCTGCTGGGCCTCCCAGACTGAGGGTGTCCATAAAGAAATGCCAACTCTTTTTGTGGGTCGTTTGGAATCAGTATTCATTTCAGATTATATGTGCCTTGACATTTTCTAGCTGAAGGATATATACAGATATACAAGGACAAGAAAGATAGGGAGCATAAGTACAGGACATGTACTGATTTGGCCCTTTAAGGCACCAGAGGGCTTTTCCATAGAGGTGCACTAAACAAAAATTAGAGTTCCTCACTTCCCATCCGGCCCTTGTGATCAAAGTCTGGAGTCTGGATTGGCCATAAACAATAAAAATGTGCTCACCAAATTCCCAGATTGGACTCATATTTGCAGTGCAGGTTCTAAGTCTGGTACTGAATAAATCATTACAGTTATTTTTTTAATAGTACCAAGAGCAGAGTTCTTCATTCTTCCCAAAACTGAGCTGTCTCTTTGTCTCTTGTGAGAGTTCCAACCCAGAACTCCAAAGGCAAAAAGACATTAAAGAAATGGTGCAAATGTGATGTGCCGAGGAAGGTCGGTGCTTCATGTTAAGGGGTTTATTTGGGGGATAGGAAGAAGGTTTGGGGGAGAATTTACTCTAGAATTCATATTAGCAGAAATAAAACCAGGTTCTTTTTCTTTGGGATTTCATAGTGTTTCAGAGGTTGTTTTGCCAGTGGTAATTTCTGACTCATATTTACTAAGGGAAGGAGAGGAAGGATAAGAAGAGTACACTGAGAGTAAAGAATATGATTTCTATTTCTGTCAAGTGATGACAGAAGGAGTCTTTTGAATTTTTTTTTTAACAATTCTATCTGTATAAATTAGCTAGGATTGCTTAATCAACAAATCTTTTTTCTTTTTATCTCAGTCTTTTAATTACCTCTTTGCACTGTCAATTGTTAAATTGTAATTTGGGTTAAATATTTAAAAGAAAGGAGGGATCCAAACCCTTTTCTTACTTATGTTTCATGATTTCTCCTACATTTCCCAAAGACAGTCCTATAAACCTACCCATTTTGGCAACAGACAAGTCCTTTAGTTTTCTTTTGTTGGAAGTATTTCTGTTGAATCCTGAAAAGGATCAATAAATGTATTTTTAATGCACAGGAGGTTTCTTTTTATTTGAGCAGCAGATTCTTAAAATATTTAGCATCCTTTCCATTCTCTGTTGAAATACTCTTCTGTTTCTTAGCAGTACATGTTGACCTTGCTATTATTACAGACTATATTTCTGTTTTGTTTCGTAGCAGGAGCACTGAGAAGAGACGGCTGCTTATTAAACCTATCAGTTGTGGAAGCAAAAAAAGGTAATGTTAATATACAGCTGGTTCTACAGGTCAGATCTTTCTTTACAGGGAAAACCTTAGAGAATAGCTAATACCAACAGCACTGTTTTGAATTGCATCAGCTGAATGTCTGACCCATCCTCTTAAATGAATTTACACAGCATTTGCAAAAAGCCTCTCTCTGAAGATTTCCCTGAAGGCTCTCAGGGAACGCCACATAAGTGGGCTACTTAAGCTCTTGTTCTGCAAACCCTCCTTTGTGGAAATAATCCCATTGAAGCAGATCACTTTTGTTACTGGTTTTAGGCCTCGCTGTCTGATCACATGAATGAAGGAAGTATTAGGAATTGTCCTCTTCAATCTGAAGAGTGAAGAATTATCACACTACAAAGTCCATAATAGAAGCTCCTCTAATCTTTCCTCCTCTAGTCAAGGTTTTATTTAGGAGGATATGATGGATTTTACACTGTTCTGCAGCTGGCTCTTCTTTGTTGATGAACAGAAAGCATCTGATCTCATTTGTTGCTAGAGCTATATGTAAGGAGCACTGCTGTTTCCTCCATTCTTTTCCTGCCATATGCTACTTCATAGTACCAGTTGAAATTCACACATTCGGGTGACTAAAAGCTGTGTTTATTATTTTTCTGGGATAACCAGAAAGAATAAGTAGTAGAGGAAGCAAAGTATATTTATTGCTCTTAAATGCAGCAAAACGATTGCTAACTGCCAAGGTTTTCTGAGATGATCAGCAGAAGTTTGTAGCCAGAGGATCTGATGAATTTTAGAAACTCATGAAAATGTCTGCAAAATTTGGGAAGAAAGAGAAATGTTTCTGATTCTGAATGTGTCTATTGTATCCGTACAGCCTGACATTCAAAAGTTCACATTATGCCAGAAGTTATACTTCCAAAATTTTCTTGTTAGGAATTTCTCTGCAAAAAGCTACAATTGACTTCTTCAAAAATATTACAACAAATAACTATCAAGACACCACAATTTTCCTGGGACTTGTCCCAAAACCTGCCTAACTGAATTGACATTTTTCAGAGACTGCAAAGCCGGAAGGAAACACTGTGTTGCGTAAACTTCCTGTGTAGACTGGTCAAAGGAATTCACTCTTTATTTTCTCCTAACACATGAGGTGAATTTGTACTAAAACATAGCTTTTGCGGATATTCTTCTCTGTTTCTTTCTCTCTATCATGTTAGTTTTTCAGCCTCAGTATTCATAGCTGATGTGGATTAGGTGATATTGTACTGCTGCTTTGTACTTTTATAAAGCAGGACTATCTACAGCAATCAACACGTACTTGAGTGAATTCCTTATTTATGCCCGGTGTAATGGTACTGTTAGCTGCAGTGGAATCTCCATACACCTGGTGTCATTCTGAAGGGGTCTTTTTACCTCAGAACTACCGTGATTTTTGCACATTCAGCGTTTGATCTGTCTTAGATAAGTGTAAGAGTCCCAGTGCTTCAAGTGTCACTTGAGAAAACACCACAAGAGGAGGTTCCCCCCCGCCTTTTTATTGTTATTGTTGTCTGCCTTTCGTAAAGCTTAAGCAAACCAATCTCAAATCTCTTTCGTGCTCTGATATTGCTGCACAGTAATCTCTGGATTTTTTTTCACACTACAATAAGCTGTACATCACTTTTCCTGATGATAAGGATGGCTATGACTGTGTGTTGTAGTAAAAAAGGAATTACATATGGCAGAGCTAGATTTACAGTGAGATGGATGTTGCACTGTAGTCTGTTTGGGTGGATAGTAAGTTATGAGCCTGAAGGTCAATTGATCCCAGAAAAGGATTGTGAAGTCTGAATGCCTGAACGATCTCTTCCAGTCTCAGATCCCTGCTGTAAGTCATGTGGGGTGAGGGGTAATTGGTGCTCTGAAATAACAATATGTTTTCCATTAAGAAGGGCTTCCAGGGGTCTCTCACAATGTCGAGCATCCACCAGCCACAGCGCTGCTCCTTCTGACAGTGTTTTATTGCTCCTTGAGCTCCCACATAAAGAATATATTGAATATAGTCTATTCCTTTTAGTCTGTGCCACATCCAGACTGAGGAATTGTGCTGAGGAAGGTGAATTGCTGTTAATCTGAACATTAAGATGCCTGAGTGTGTACCAGAAAATCTCCTCTGTCTCTTGGTTGGTATGCTTGTTTTTAAAAAGCATGTTGGTTATGAGAAAATGCTGAGCTCCTTTTCAGTAGTTTTAGCTGTAATGTTAGACATCCTTGTCTCTTCCATGAGGGAAATGGCTCCCTTGGGCACCTTGTTCCTGCAATGGGATTTGCCAATTCCAAGTTATTTAGTAGATGGAAACTTAGACTGACTTGAAGTGCTCAAAGCGATGGACAGAGAAAGAGTTCATCCAGCAACAGGCGAGACTCCTTTTGCTGTGGAGATTGCATTTCCTATCCTTATTGAAAAGTTTGTGTAAGGGTAATTACAGGGGGATGAGCTAGAGAAAAAAACCTGTTATTTTAATTTTTTTATAGCGTATGTTGTTGCTGTAAAGAACAATAGGCATTACAAAGATGAGATGTTAACATACAGTGATGTAGTTTTTACATAAGGCTTGTGGCATTCTTTCAGAAGACAGTAAGTAGCTGGTCAAATTTCTAGCTCCTCATCAAGAGAGTAATTTTTTTCTTCAAATTATAATAAAGCCCCAAACTCTTCATGTATATTTTACACATGTATGTGTCTTCTGTTATCAATTCTTACCATTAGCATGGGTTTTGGCCTAATGTAAATCATAGTGGTATCATAGACCACTTTAACAGCTCCCCGCTTTCTCATGAAAGTATATTTTAAAGGGTATTTTGTGATGTATTTATTACAGGTAACACTTTGAGTGGTGTAGAGACTCACCACATTAAGTCTTTGAAAAGCAGACTGACAGTACCCTATTTAGAAAATATTTCTTTTACGAGCAGTTGACTTAGTTATGAGGCTGGATCATAAAAATTAGGTGTAACAACTGGTCCAAGGGATATTTTCACTTTTCTGAGGAAGGGTAAAGTTCATGTATTCCTTAGTTAAATCTTTGCTCTATTGCACACACCAGAAATTTGCTAAATTTCTTCCCTTTTACATGTCCTCAGCTTTCTCTTATTTTCATTTTTTCCTTTCCTTGTCCTACTGTTTCTGAAAAGCAACATATTCTTTAGTTGAAAATTGAGGAAAGCAAAGATGCTATCTGATTTCTAAGGTTTACTTCACAATGTCTCACACTTCTCTCCTGTAGCCAACTTTTCTTTAATAGCTATTGTATCCAAATGCTTTCTTTCTTACCAAATTCAAATAACCTCAGGGTTTAGGCAGTCAGTCAGTACACCTAAGTGCCTAAAATTAGCTATATCTGTTTATGTGCTTTCCTGCATCACACTCTGATTTTTCTGAAGTTATTAGAGAAAGCATAGGAGAGAGATAAAAGAAACATAATCTCAAATTGAAAGAAGTTATTCAGACTGTTCACCAAAGAAGGAACTCCTGAGATTGTGTCTATTTGTCTTTCCAGAGCACCTGGTTTTGCCTCAAAGTGCTGTGGTAATTGACAGATTAATAGCAATGCTCCTGGTCTTCAAGGTATTTTCATATATAAATGCAGGCAGGATGGAAGTTTTGTGGGTAACCTTCAAGCAAGAAAATAAATCTTAAAAAAAAAAGTCCAATACCTCACTTTTTTTTTTTCTTAAATAGCATATACAGTTTAGTAGAGTCACAGGGGAGGCAATTCTATTGTCTGATGCTTCTTTCCCTGCAATATTATTAAATCTGTTTCTTAAAAACAAAATTTTTCCACGTTAAAACCCCCAAATCTCTGCAGTTGGAATACCTAGATCTTTTCAGCTTAACTGAACTATTTAATCAGAAAAAGATAAAACATTGGTATTTAGGAAACTTTAAAGCCCATTACTACAATTCAATTTAAACAAATTTCAAACTGAAATAGTCTTTTGTCAAGCCATGTATTGAAACAGGTTTTGGGAATGGAAAATATTCTTTTAAAATGTGTGAAATGTCTGTCTGATTCAGGCTCTCTGGCAGATTTGACTTGAATTAATAAAAAATTTCAATGATGTTAAAACAGTTTTCAAGAGAGCAAATGATTTTTGTGGAAAAGTTCTTACAGCTCTCTTGACCTGCTTAAATTTCCAGGTCTGTAGGGTGAGAGGTGCTCGTGCTGAGTAAAGACAGTGAATGTTGACTGGTGCCTGAAGGAGTAATGTGATATAAATAATAAATGGGAGTGTCTGCTTCGATTTTATCATACAGAATACCTAGGAAGGGTATTACATTTCAAGGAGCATTGCCCCTTCTGTGCCTGCAGTTCCTCACTGGCATAGGGAGCTGGAATGGCTCTTCCTACTGTAATTTGAGATATAAGAAACTATGCAACCAAGGTTGGAAAACCAGTTCCTGGACAGAGGGACGAATGCTATGGGTGTACCTGGTCCTGGCCATGCTTAGGAGCTGCCTGCAGCACCCAGCAATTGTCCTAATTGCTGTCTACTTAAAAGGTAAAAGAATTCAGTGATGTAATGAGTCTTTCTGTGGACTGACTTGTCTAACAAAGGCATGACTCCCTTCTGATTTACTGTTCATTACTGTGCACCGTTTGAAGGACAGATGTGTTACTTAATTGCTGGAAATGGCACAAGTAGGTCAGTCACACTTTACTGTTCATAGTGCCAGTCTGAGACAGGGCTTCCTCCGAGGCTTGGCTCTGTCATCTCTGCTGTGATGAAAAATTGAGATTTTTTTTTTCTTCTTTAGACTGTACAAGATATTTTAAAATAATCTTATCCTGTACTTGGGGTTGCTGAGTGAGTGCTTTACAATTCAATTTAAAAGTATTCGCCTCTCCATGCAATTAAATTTGCCTTTAAAGTCTGATTACCCAATGTAAAAGCAATTTGCCTCAGACTTTAAAAATATCTTTTCCCTCTTTCCAGGCTCTCTCTACAGATATATTCCAAATATTAAGTTTATGTACATTTTTGTCCAGTAATACAGAGCCTGAAATGGTATCCACACCAGCTATGTTCTGAAGTGTCTTTTAAGGGTTTCCAGATACTAATTAACTGAGCTTCTGAGGCAATAAAAATTATCCTTGTAATCCTACAAGAGCTCCTAGCCTACCCTCTCAGCATTTATCTGTGTTGTTGTTGTTTAATATTTAAGCCAAAACCTGATGTATATTGATTGTGTTTGGATTTGACTCAAAGCTTCTGCAGATTTAGTCCCGACATACACCAGTGCCAATGATAATGGAACCAAAACACACGGAATCACACAGATTTGCTGGTTTTGTTTTTATAAGTGCACACTCATACACGCAGGCTGTGCCCATGGGATATGTACCTGCTTCTGAGCATCCCTGTGTACACACACACCATTTCCCCATCCCTGGAAGTGCTCAAGGCCAAGTTGGATGAGGTTTTGAGCAACCTGGTCTAGTGGAAGTTGTATCTGCAGGGGGTTGGAACTGGATGATCTTTAAGGTTCCTTCCAATCCAGTCTATGATTCTGTGACCGTTTCAGACTGGATATATCATACTCATGTATTGGCGTAGTGAAAAAATTTAAAGATGACTGATTTGATAAATTTAAAAAAATAATTGCATGCAGCATTAAAAAAAACCAAACAAACCCTTACCAACAGGGTAACCAAGCTGTTGTGCTTTATGTTTCTTGCACTGTTTCTTAGTTCAAGAGAGTCTTCCAAAACCAGATTCAAAGGATCACTATCATGGTCATACAGAACTGTGTTTCTCCTATAGAACAATAAATGCAAATCTCTGTCCACCAAAAGAAGGCCCACGTTGAAAGAAGGTAAAAATAACAATTTGTAATACAACATTTAAAAGTTAGGGTGGGGGTTTTTTTGTTAAATTATGTATTTGGTAGCTGCTTTCTCATTGGGCAATGCCAGAAGATATCAGTGCCAGCCCCACTGGTGTCCATTGTGCTTAAGATGCGCAGAGGAAATTGCTCCCCCTTACAAAAGAGACTCTCTGTCAAGTTGCTGTTATGTTAAACAATGGGTGTAGGTGAAGCTTTTGAGCCACTACTTTAAATTCTTCCTTGGTGCCAAGGATACTGTTAAGTGTTCAAAAGAGACACTTCGAAAATAAGTATAATCACCTTAAGCATACATAGAGTATCTTTCTTTTCAGGCAGCATTCCTAGGAATCAGGACAGGAAACTTCTCATGCTTCAATTGATCATAAAAACTGCCAGAAATGTGAATGCCAGAAATGTTAATGCGCTTCTCCCACATGTGATGGGGAAGGTGCCCTTTAGCCTCTGCTGTGCGTAAATTGGTTCTACTTCAAAATCTTCTAGCAATGTCCAGCCTTCAGATCTCAAATTCAAGCTTGAATTTCATGAGTTGTCTCTAAAATGGGGACAACATTTCAGGCTTCAATAATGTTACATTGTGAAAATGAGTTTTATGTTCTTTTGGTATAGGGTTGGACTTGATAGTCTTGGAGGTATTTTTTTTTCTTTTTTCTATGATTCTATATTACTTATCGTGCACATCTGAAAATATGACTCAGTGCTTGGATGTTGGTCCTAATCATGGAAGGTTTAAAATTTGAATAGTCTGCCTTAAAAATAATACCAGGAATAGCTCATCTTCTATATTGTTTTGACATCCATTAAAGCTTCAATTTATTAATATGACCAGCTATTGCTCATAGCTACAAAGCAAATAAACATTGGAGCAGAAATCTGCTCTACCTCTACAAGACTGTTGATTATTTCTTATTTATGTTGCTGCCAGCTGCTTTCTGTTAGTCTCAAACTCATCTGATCAGGGCTGCAAAAATGTGCATTTATTGCTGTCCTTATCCTAGTCTGTCCTCTTTCCAAATCCTTTCCTATCAGAGATATCTGATTTCCTGGAGGTTATTCCTGCTGCTGAGATTTCCTCCCAGGCCAGATCCAGCATGATTTCTACAGGTTCTACCATCTTCATATTTTCACCTGAGTGTGGAAGTTTCCCACTAGTTAAAATTCACTTTTTTTTTCATTTTGATCATTAAATTGTCTCTGTAGTTAGCCTTTTTACCCTGTTTTTATCGCATATGCTCTTACGTTGCACATTCTTGAAATCTTGTCTCCTATTTCACTTTGCTGAATGAAACTGAGTATTTTCAAATGTTGAATTTCATCTGAATTCACAGCCTACACTGTTGACTTTCCTTCCGGGCCTTCCTTTGTTTACCCGTGCTTTATGGAGATTTTTTTCCATGTCCAAAACAACGGATCTGCAAAAAGCAGAGAGGGTGTTCAGGACTCCCGGCCTCAGTTGTGTAAGTGTCAAAAATCTCTGTCTTCAAGGGAGATTGGCTATTCCTCAACATACTTGTTCTAGCAAATTCAACTGTGCCATAACTTCCAGGCAGAAAAATGAGGCCAGTTATTCATAAGTCTTTACGGAGTTTGTTGCTTGATGTTTGTTGGAGTTACACTAAATAATAACTGGTGGCCTGTCATCTGATTTCTCCAGAGCTCCAGGCGATACTCCAATATATTCTCATCATTGTTAGCATATTTTCTGACTATCAAATTATGATTCATTCCTACATGCATACACTCTCAAAATTTTCAGAATTTTGTCAAAGGGCTTCATATTTATATATATAAACTCTTATGTGGTAATAGAAATGCTTAAAATAAGATAAAAAATTCAACTAGTTTAAAATGTTTGGAATTCCTGGAAAGGGTGTGATCGAAATTGTGGAAATAGGACTGATGAGGGGAAATTACATGCATGGGGTTGCTTGTGAGCAGAGGCTCATTTTGGATTCATACCTCCTGCCTCTGAGTTCTGGTTTACACACAAGTTTTTCTTACCTTGGCTGTTGTGACTTTCCCTTCTCCCACAGTCCAATGAACCACTGCTGGTAATAACTGATGTAGATGAAGGCAAAATGGTAATTCACCCAGGTTTGTCTTCACAAAAAACCCCAAAGCCTCAAAGGATGATCTTCATCTTCAATTTAGAGCATTCTGTTTCAATAGATATCAAAAGGGTTTTTTCACTCTGTAAATTTAGTCTAGTGTCCAAGGAGGGACTTCACTTGTTTATACACTCATTTCCATAATAAATAAGCTATTGCACAGAGTGGTAATAAATGCTTCTGAGGAGAGAAGTTGCCCCAGTGGAAGAAAGTCCATTGGTACTCTTGCACTGTGATGTACCACACCTTTACACTCTTCATTAGTAAAGCTGCCACCCTAGAACAGAGAAAGGGGTTTAATAGCTATCAGTGCATAAAAGGTATTCTCTGAATATCAGTATTTCATTTTCATCTCTAGAATTCAGCAATGTGGGAGTTTATAATGACACATCTGCAGTTGCAGAATATCTTACTTGGTTTGTAATAGTGTGAGGGCAGCGCAATGGAAAACATTCAGTTATGAGCATACTACAGTCCTTCAAAAATAATGTACTGATAGCTTGGGTTTCTTTTATCATTTTAGTATCACAAGGCTATTCAAAAGAACCAAACCTAGCCTTAGTATTGGGTAATTTTGTGTTGGCAGTGCTTGAAGCCAAAAAGTTCCCTGTAGAATGATGAAAAAAGTAATGAAACTTCAGGTATCATGCTGATATGTTCCCTCTTTGGAAATTCTCAGGTTACTGCTAACACTTTAGGAAATTAAAATTCAGAAAAAGATGCTTCCCATCATGTGCTATTTCTAATTGGTTCCTATACTGGAGAGTTTCTTTCTGAGCTGTTACGGTTTGATATGGATGAAGAGCAGTAAATATCTGTCTGGCATTTGAAGCACTGCAGACTGAAAGAATGAAATATTACATTGCAAAGGGGCCAATTTTAATGACCCTCTCTGACCTTTTCTGTTTTCCCAAAACTACTGTGGTCAGAAGCAGAATAAAATCCATTAAAACATACAATTTAGGGATGTAAGGTAATAGCATGCTGTGATGTTCACTTTGTTAAATGACTCCTGCAAAGTACCAAATGTCAAACAAAAATGCCAGGTCTAGTTGCAAAATAATAAAAAAAGATGCACACAAGACAGGGGAGCACTTCAGTAGGTGCTCTTGGGAAGGGCAGCTCATCTCTGACTGCTGCTTTCAGCACTGCAGCTCTTGAGTGGAGCAAGACACGTGTGCTTTATTCAGGAAGCATTTAACACCTAAGAGGAGTGGGATTTGGTTTGGTTTTTTCTCATTCAGGAATGAAGTGCAAATTAAGATTCTTAGAGCGTATGTTTGCACCAGTGTCCAAGTTCCCTCTTGCTGAAGATGTGCATACTAAAACAGACTGTGTCTGTTTCTGTTTCTCCTAAAGCTTGAACTTGAGGGTCCTCTTTTGGCTTAGTGAAATATTAACTTTCTTTTTTTTTTTTTCGCCCCCCCCATTTCCCCCCCTATATCACAAAATCAACCTGGTATGACAATATCAGAATATTTTTAGGCAAAAAAAAAATTCTAGGGCTTGCTATTTGCTGGTTGCAGACTCATTTTGGCAATTAGGTCTCGTTCCTGCTGCAGCCAGCACATCTCTCACTGTGCCAGAGTCTGTACTATTGTACGCTGAGGAAAACTCAGTGTGATGGCTTACATGTGCTAGGGCACTGATTGTTCTAGAAAACATCCAGCAAAGGAACAGGGAAAGTCTGTAGGACTTGAATGAAGTATGAATTACTGAAATGTACAGCTGAAGGTTTCTCAGCCAAAGTCTTCTAGTTTGATTTACTAAATGTGTTACTAGACCTATTTCCAAATATATTTATAACACCACTGGGAGATACTGGTATGACGAGGGTTGGGTGGGGGTGAGCAGCGGAAAGGAATTAATCTCATAAGGGGTTTCTGGCTTTTGAAATATATTTTGTTTAATGAAAAAAAAAAATTTAAGGACCTTTGTCCCAAAACAGAGAAAACTGAGCATTAAAGAGCAAATCTCAGGTGAGGCAAGTGTTTCAAGCACAAGCTGCTGAACCCGTGCGGGGCTGGAACCAAGTTGCTCCAAGGGCAACTATTTGTAACATTGAAAACAGATAAGGAACACTGGGCATCTGCATTCTCCTAGCTTTGTTACAGACTTGCAACAAGGAATGTTTCTGAAAATGTTAATTAAGCTGTGTTTTTTATTAGCACTGTATGGTCTGTTCCGCAGTTGCCTTTTGCAGAACTTGAGATCTGTGACCAAATGTTTTCAGTCATCCACATGTAAAAAGACTGCACAATGACAAAACTCAAATCTGTTTTGATGTAATAACACCATATTCACAATCAGCATGAGAGCGCCCGGCTTTAGGAAGCATATGGCTGATGGCACTGAGCCAGTGGAAACAGCTTTGATTATTTTAGAATTCAAGTTTGGCAGGAGGAGGTGGACCTTCACACTAAGCATAAGCAAGCTGCACACCTGGCCACAGAAGCCTGGAAATGCTGCAAGTTTCTTTCAAAAGGGAAGTGAACCAATCCACAGAAGTGAAATCCACTCTGAGCCTTGTCCAGGAGATCCCTGAATCACAATTTGCTGGAGGCTGGAGGTACTCTGGTGGTTTTCAGTGCACTCCTGCCATGCTCCTACACTTCTCCCTGGGCAGCAGCTGTGTGCCATTGCCAGAACGTGATGCTAGTTTAGTCTGACTTGGTGTAAGTGTTGTTAGAGGCCAGGCTCCCCACATCTGTGGAAAAGTTTTCTTGCAAGTATTACTGCACACCAAATATCCTTTTCGAAACTGGACGAAGATGACACTGTGGATCTCTTCACCTTTTTGAAAAGAAGTAGTGTTCATGTACAACTGCAGAGTAACCATAGAAACAGACACATGAAGAGATATTGAAGCCAACACTGTCAGTGGGATGAGAAGATACAAGAGAGAAACATAGGCCTTCATTTGTCATGAGAACTCAGCTGCAGCTCATTAACCTGTTCATCCAAGGGATTTGGTGATGAGCAGCTTGGGAGTGTTCCCAAGTGCTCTCCTCAGCGTTCCTCCTGTCTGTGTATCCCCCACTTCCCTGTGCGCCATGTGCACTAAAGGTGTGTCCTGTCACATAACCCAGTGTCAGAGCTGGGGACGATACTTCCCTGTCCTGCAGGACACTGACAGAGGGGTCCCAACTGCATGGCTCAGCCCCACGGTACGGTAGCTCCAGGTCACTGTGGCACAGTAGGAACCATTTTTGTTTTTTTTTACCAACATTATAATGAAATCTGGAAGCAGCTCTACAGGGAACATAATACCACTCATTCACTCTTCCTATCAATTCCAGTTGATATTTCAAAGCGCATTTTACATGAATCCAAGGGTAACATCTCATGTTACTCAGCGAAGAGGAGTGCTAATACAGACACCAAACCATTCCTGGACAGCCTGCAGCTGGCTCAAGGCCAGCCTCTCCAGAGGTGGAAGCAGGCCCAGCTCATGGCCTGTCACCTTTCCAAAGTGAAATACTGAAAGCCAGAGAAATGTTGAGTTACAAACTTCGGTGTACAGGGAGTCACTCAAAACCTGAAAAATAAGTATTTTGTAGGACTGAGGAGACACATAAAGAAGCAAGGTATTAGGACTTAGTCTTGCAATAATACAGGAGACCTCATGGACACCACAGTTTATGTTACTTTGCTTCATGAACACGAATGAGAAGACTAAACTAGACATTGAGCATGTGTGTGTAGGGAGGCACTATTTTGTTTTCGTCATTACTCTCCATTGATTCTTAATGCCCTTTATTATCTCAAAAGATATTTGGTGACATCATGTGCTGTCAGTTCTATTTAGTCAAAAAGCTCTTAGTAATTGCCAGCTGATTCTGTAGTAGCTTGTAAATTGACTGTCTGGGAGGAGAGCAGTCATACTTGACCCATAGTGTCTGCCTTTTTGGGAAGGAGATCTTATTTATCATCATATGGCCTTCTTGTTCTGGTTTGATTGGGTGCTACTGTACTCCGGTGGACACCCGGCAAAGATAAAATGCAGGATTGAAATCTGTCTACAGTGGAGTTTCCATTCCTAACACACTTGTTAGTGGAACTGGCTGGTCAGAAACTGCCTTGAGAGTCATGATATAAAGACCTCGTAAAATGTTTTCCGCTCCCAGAAAAAGAAAATGTGCCTATTCTAACTGTCAGTGTTGTGCACAACATTAAAATGATCACAAAAACAATTAGTATTTATAGATTTTAAACTACAACAGCAGTTGGATTTTGAAAAAAAAATACATCAAAGTTCATGCTTTCCCCCATGATAAGAGACCTCAGGCTGGGACTTCCTTTCACCATTTCTGGTTTTATTTTGAGCAATAAGTAATTTAACATATATACCTCCTCCACATTGCCTGTGTCATCCTGACACAGCACACTCTGCTTCAGAGAGTTTTGGTAAATATCATTAGAAAGAAATTTGAAAGTTTGCTCACTGACAACTCCTGACTTATCAAGCACTTCTGTGTTTTTCTGTTTAAGCCAAAGTAATGTGCTTTTGAAGCACATTACATTTGAAGTAATTTTGAAGAGTTGCTCTCCATTTTGAAAAAATTATCTGCATATCTGTTTTGCCTTCCTAAGCCCATCAAAATCCTGTCTGAAAACCACTCAAAAGGGTTCCTATCTGTGTAGGTGGATGTTGGAAAACTGCCGGGATCTGGTAGTAGGACTGGCATTTGAAAGAGTGGATTGCAATGAATTTGTTCAGTTCTAGACAAGATGGGACAAGAGAAATCCTATGATTTACATCAATTGTGTAATTTTAGCTTAAGATTTTTCAGCCCCATCATCTGAGTACTACAACTAGTACCACTGTGACTCCTACTTGTCACTTGGACAAGACAAACTGGTTGGTGATGCCTGAACAGCAGGTTTGAGGTAGATTGTAACACCTGATGGACAAAGTGAATGGTCTTGTTGACCTGATTTGCTAGATTAAGCATCAGTTCACTCTGTTGCAAATACAACCCTTTAAATCCCTGAAATTAATTCACATGCCCACAAAGAGACGCAGTACTGTATATGGAGTGTTAAAATAGGATGTTCTGAGGGATTTTAGTCTACTTTAAAAGCATATTCTGTAAACATTACTTATAAATCTGCACTGACTTGATTGTGCTAATTCATGTGAGACTATTCTAAGTGTAATGTAGGTGAACTCTGACTCCTCATCAGGATAATTCTTGACCTGAGACTTTGAGTGTGTCAAACTCTAACATAAATTTGTAACAAGAAGCTAAGCCTCTTATGTTGCACTGAGATTTTTACAACCCTCCTTCCTACCCCTGTGTTATTAATAACCTGCTAATCAACTGACAGCTACTGCACTTATGTAAATGAGGAGGTTGTTGAATTGAGATTTAGCCTTCCTCAAAAAACCCCATGAAGTTAGCTTTTCCAGCCTGATAACTCGTTGCCCTCCTCTTCTGGTTGATAAACAGCATGCATCTGCATCCATGGTGTATATAACAATGCATGATGGTCTATGTTATATTTTGACCTTTCAAGTGCTTTGTATTTCTCAAGTGTGTAAAGGACACAGCCTAAATTGGCATAGACCCTCTTAGGTTCCTGTTAATTCTTAGTCAGTTTTCCAAGCTTTATTATTATTTAGGATATACTCTTTATATATGTGCACATACACACACACACGTAGACTTCAGTATGACAATAAGTTGTAAAGGTCAAAATTAAGTTTTGGAAAATTCTGTTGAAACTTCTGCATCATGTTTTTAGAGCCTTACTTCAAATAAAATGTGGACTAGCTGTAGTATAGGAACCAGAAATGAAAATGACTGACATGTAAGAAAACACAACCTACAAATGAGTCGTAGAAAGATAAATATGAATTGTGACTAGTTAACTTAATGATGAGAAAATGTTAGGGGATGTGATAATATCCTTCAAGGACTTACAAGGTTATTGCAAATAGGAGAAAAATTATCCATCTGAAACAGCAACAGACCCAAATTCATGCTTGGACGTTTTCTTAAACTCTGGGAAAAGCTCCAGTAACAGGAACACTGAAGTAGTGCAGTGGAGGAAATTTACGGAGTGCCCAGTGTTGGGGATCTTTAAGAGCTATTTAGGCCTCATATATAAGATATGACATAGTTATGCCTTAACTCATTAATGGTCTGGAATAGATGAGATAGACTTCAGCATTTTGTCTGATACTGTATTATGAAGATTTACTATTGAATGAAGATTTCTGTTTTATCAGGGAATGATTTCTAAAGTGTATTGGGACTAGTGGATGGAAAATATTACTACAGTTTCAAAATAGGGCTTGAACAGTCAGGCTTTTTTCTTTCCTTTGTGTCTTTTTCCCCTCAGTAATAGCTGATACACCTATTTTTGTGTGTTTTACTTGTTTGTTCTTATAGATTTCTATTCCATCATCTCTCTTCTCCTTAATGGCAAGCTATTTCACCGTGGAACTGGACAGCCCACTGTTTTAGACATCAGAGCATATTGTCCCCATTGTCGCAAGAGTTTGTTAACCTCTGTGCCACGGTGAGAATTATTGACAGAACTGTCAAAAAAAAATTAGTCTTCTCAGCTCCTTGAAGGTAGGATTCTTTACTGTGTATCTCTTTATTCCCCTCATTTGTGAGCTGGAGATGGTGACAGCCTTCTGTCCACAGCTGAGCACGGGGCTGGAGGAGCCCTGGAGGGGTGCACACAGCTTCTCTGGGGGCTGTTTGTGCCGTCACCTGAACCCCATGAGAATTTCTGTCAGACACAGAACAGCAGAGCAGCTAATTATGAGATCAAATGGGATGAGCTGAAGACAGCTTTTTTTCTTTTTTACAATACTGCCTGATAATACTGGCTCAACCCCCTGTAAGCTTTGTCTCTGTCTTATTCCCTCTAATCATGCCCCTAGTAAGGAATAAGGACAATGACAGGGAATTAATGGTAACAAGCAGCAAGGATGTGTTACTGTGAATGAAACGTTTGTCTCTAGTTTATCTCTACCACAAGGGCACACATTTGTATATTTGTAACATCTCATTTCTGGATAATTTGACCTGTTTATATCCAGCCAGGGTATCTGTGATTTGAAATAGTGTTATTAATCATTTCACTCAAGTAGAATCTGCTGTGATTTGCCATTTTTGATATATAATGAGATCAGCATTTATTATTCATCACTTATTTCTCTTATATCATAGCTGATGTTTTGTTGTTTTTTGTGATTTTTTTCTTTTCATTACCTTTCCTGTTCTTATTTTATTTTTCTTTCCCATTAAGATGTTAATAGATAACCCTTTCTCATTTCTCATTGTTCATGACATATAAACTAAGTTAAATATAGAACAAGTTTTGATACATGAGATTTGGTCACTATTTCTATTGTGCAGAGGACTAAGGTTTTAATTTCAATTATCTTAATGGAAGTTTCTATTCGTATTTTTAATAGGATATTTAACTTAATTTTATACAGTATTTTTTTAATTTTATAGAATAATTTTTCTATTTGTATATTCATTTTAATTTTGGTTCCCATGTACCTTATGGATATGAAACTTTGCAGATTCTGAATCAAAGCTCACTTTTTTTCGCTATTGTTAACATTTTTGAATTGGGCATGTGCTGTCTCACAGAAAACAGGTTAATTTGGTTTTTGTCAGCATATAGGTCTATAATACTATTTTTTAACCAAAACTTTTTGCACATCTGAGCCAGGATACAGAACTCATTAATATCTTACCTGACTTCAGGGATTTTAAATTCAACTGGTAGCAGAAGGGATTATTTCAAGATCTGATCATGATATCTCCTGTCATCCATACCTCTAAAAATTGCTTCTTATTCTACAAAGAATATAGAAATGATATTTTAATCTTTTTTGCTCAAAGCAAAGAGCTGGAGTTGAAGTTCAGCAGTGTTTATAAAACTTATTTCAGAACTACCAAAGAGTTTTCAATTAAAAAATGGTAGCAGCCATGGCCGAAAACTAAACAATGGAGCTGTACTTTGTGAAAGACGGAGACATCATTGAAAAATTACAGATAATGGCTAATTATCAGGTTCCTGAAGAGTTTCTGAATTTATTTCTTCTTTTTTGAGGAGGAGTCAAAATTATTGTGGTATTTTGTTGGAGGTTGGAATTGCAAGGATTAAAGTGGGTTTTGGCTTTTGGCATGCAGTGTTCGTTCTGTATATCTATTTTAAACTGGAAAAGTTTGATGAGGATCCACCCAAGTGAATAGTAGACAGTGGAAAGGAAGTTATGGAGGGGAATAAGGGGGAGGGACTGGGTTCAATGAGATATTTAGGAACATGTTCATTTAGGTATGTCACCAAGCTTAGGCAAATTTATGTCTGCCTAATAAGTTGCAGGCTTTATGCACAAATACAGATAAGTTTGCTTGAAATTTAATTACAGAAATGACATTCCAAATAGAGTGTGTAAAATATGAAAGAGTGATAAATATCATATTTTAGATGGAGCCAATGTGACTCTTAAAACATTTGCTCTATCTTTGGTTGTCAGAAGCCATTCACAAGGATTATTCTATCTTTTAATAACTAGAAAACTGTTAATCCTTAAATTATGTGTGCATACTGTTATAATTCACTGAAACATTACAATGCAAACTTTGTTAACTGTCACGTGATTTTGTTCTAGGAAATATTTTTTCTGATACATCCACTTTAACTAAGTTCTTAATGTTACTGTTTAGATAATTTTATTTTCAAGACCCATATATAGACCAAAAAGAGACTGACTGCCATCTTTCAAAATCTCTCAGTAACTTACCAGATAAAAATATGGTTTTGATTCATTATGCCTACAGTTCTGACTCACAGTATATTTTACCTTACACCATAGCGAATAGTTAAATTTTTATGGGTAAAATAGGTGCCTCAACAGAAGAAAACAGTGATTCATATTTTTAATGATAAAAGATACATTCCTGCTCTTATTCCTGGCATTCTCCATAAAAAAAACCAAACAACTAAATAAAATTGTCTGAAGATTAAACCTACGATACCATTTTTCTAAAGAATTTTTTTCATTGATTTAACTGAATATTTTCTACTGGCAAACTGTACAGTTTTTTTCTTGGAGTGCTATAAGATGATGGCTCTTAAATTTGCAAAAGCAATTCAGGCTGCTGAGCTATGCAGATTTTTTTATGTCATTTTGTCCTTTCGGATAGTCAACACCTTCAAAAATAATGCTTGAAAAAATGTCCGTTAAAGGAATGCTAGACTTAAATCCCAAAATTCAGTAGAGGAAGAGAAATTCTGAATAAATTGAAATTTTTATTCCACAAATCTTCATTCAAAGTCACTGGTTAGAGGGAAGGAAGTGGAATGCATGGATGCATAACAAGCCTTGATCAGTTCACTGTTAACTTTTGCTATACTGAGTATTTGTTCCTAGTATCTAGTCCCTATCTCTCATCTTGTTTTTCATCTCCAGTTGGAATTAGCCTGCTTTCCATGAACTCTTTTGTTATGAGGTCTCCATGGTAGTTTTTTATAGCTCCTAGAACCTATTCTATCTCATTTTCTTTCTTCTTCTGTACCGTCCCAAGGTTGTCTCTGAACTCCCACCAATTTCTATGTATATAGGTAGTTCTACCCCTTACATATCTATACCCTTTGAACACCTCTTTGCAGAAAGGCACTTCCACTCCTTGTTAGCAGGTTGGGATGCAAAAGCTCTCTGCACCTGCACTCACTAACCCCATGGTGTATCTTTATCTCAGGTGCTAAACTGAACCTCTCCTCTCTGCTCAGCTTCGCTTTGCACAAAACTTAGGCGTGTGATACCCTTAAGACTTCAAACTATGTCATGTGTAGTTGAGATTCACAACTGAACCACATAGCACAATTGTAGGGCCTCATTTACATAGGACTTGTGTTAGATTTGATGAAAAAAACCCCGGATCTTTAAAAATGTGTCAGTGGATTGACTACTTCTTCTGTCACTTGCAATCATAGCTTCCGTCTGTATGCACAGTGCAGCTCCAAGCAGCTTCTAAAGTAAAAACTTCCTTTGTATATGTTATTAAAAAACACTTTTCAGTGGGAAGCTGATTTAAATTTGAGAAAGAGAGCTCTCTAAGGTGAGGCTTGAAGATATGAATCAGCTTACTAGTTCAGAGGTTGTAACTAAGCCCAGGCAATAAATATGAAAAATGACTTTTTGACTGTGGAGAAGAGTAGGTAAGGGTAACAAAAAAAAAAAAAAAGATATTAAATTCAGGAGGAAATGGAGGGAAAAGGGTTGGAAATGTCTTACACAACATGCAGGAAAATAAATGGCAAAGCCTGGATATATTGAAATGTCATGAGAAGATGAAATCTACTCCTAAGATCCTGCATCTAGCTTTTCTAGTTTGTGGCCTGTAGTCATGATCTCAGACTAAAAGGAACACTAAAAACTTTTCTGTGGGTTACTAGCCATGAATATAGCCCTCCCAGACTTTGATACCATCATAATTTTTCTGTGCAGTATCCTTGTTCCATGCGGGGCTGTAAGGTCACCTTTCATATCCACATCTTTTGCATGCCCTCTATGGGGATTACTCCATGGACAGCCCATGCCTGGATATCCAAGTCTTTCAGGTTTTGAATGAATCCATGAAGAAGTGAGATGACAGTGAGGGAAACAGAACGCTCGCTAAGAAAAGATGTATAACTTCCGATTTATTCTTGGATACCTGTTCACATATCACAATGTAGATTCCCATAATTTATGTTGTACAGCAGAGTGCATAATGGCCAAGTTCTGCTTGCCTTTACTTTGCCTGAAATTTATTCAGGTTATTGATTTAGGGTTTTATCTCTACTTAGTCATCCATTTTCATGAAATCTATGAAAATTAGTTATCTTTGGCACCTTCATTTTTTTTTTCTATATATGCTCTACCATTTACAAATAGATTCAGAATTATTTAGAAGGACAGAGACTGGCAAACAAAGAGACAGGTAGATTAGCAGACATCATAATCACAGAAACTATATACCCTTAGAAAATCAAGCCAGGTAAGAACTTGTTGGAAAAGTGGATATCTTATTTTTGAGCATGCATGTACATGGGTTTATGTGAGTCAGTATTGTAATGAATGTTTTCACAGTTTTAAGATGAGACTTTCAATTTCTTTTAACCAAGTCTATAGCTGATTGCCTGCATTACCTAACCACATTTCCACAGTGTCTGGAAAGCTACAGCTAAGGTACATGAATGCTAGATCACTAAGAATAAAATAAGTTTTTCGCAGTTAATGTATATCAATGACTATGTTAAAAGAAGCAAAACAAAAATTGCCTTTAAAAGAGTGTAAAGGTTACAAAGTCAAATACGTAAAAGTTAGGAAATGCTACACTGATAGCTCTGTGCAAGTTTAATTTGGCTTCCTTGTGTGCATGCATTATGATACAGTCTTTAATTACCTGATCACACACTGTTTTCTCTGTGGGACTCTTACCTCATTCAGTGCACTGGATGAATGTGTCTCACTAAATGAGTAGCTATTCAGTGTTTCCTTTTATTCTCATTATTCAATAGGTATCACCATGACTTATTTACTGATCTTCTAATTCTCTTTGTAAATTCAGACTTTTTTATTTCCTCACGGCCTTTTCAGTGCTGTGCTTCATTAAAGTACATATGTGCTTCTCATATATCAATGCCTTTATCTTCTCAAGGCAGCTGTAAGGTGGCATGAAGTTGATAAAGTCTTTGAGGGGACATGGAGACTGCTAATTGTACTAGTATTCATTAATTTTGAGGATATGCTTTAAAACTTCAAATCTGCATTTCCCTTTAAACTTTTAAATCAGTGGGATCTATTCTTCATTTTGGGTAATCCTCAATATTTCACTTTGTATGAGAGCTCATAAAGAGGAGTAAATTAGCAACCCATTTTTAATCACCAGAAGTTATTTAAGTACCGAAAACAGTTTTGATCTATGAATCTGTGCTTGTCCCCTTGCCCTCTTATCATTGAAATCAATGGGCTCAATATTTGTACATACCAGCACCCAGGCGTGGTTTGGTGGGTGCATCGGCAGTGCCAGCGGAGTGTCTCATACCATCAGAGTGTCCTAAGGGGGAATTAAAGGGCAGAATTTGCCCTGTGATCACCATTTGCGTCCTCACAGGTCCCTGCTTCCAACAGGGAGCTCTGTCTGACCCGGTAAACAGCGCCTCTCGATGTGATCTTAACATACTTGCTCCCTGTTTAAGCATGTCTACAGTCTTGCCTTACTCTTCCTGAGTTCCCAAAACTCTAGCTGAACATTATCCCCCTCATAGCAACATTAGTTTGATTAGTTTTATATTGCAAGTAATGTATTGCGTACAGGTAGTGTCGTAAGTATCATTCATCTCAGTTTCAGCTGCTTTGCATTCCTTTTATAAATGCCTATAGGAAATATGGCTCCAGGGACTAGTTGTAGGAAAAGAATTTACAACGAATTTACAACCAAAATATATAAACTCTTCTTCACTTGAAGCAAATTTAGAGAGAGGTCATTAGCACAATGTGCACATTATTTTATATATTTACTATTTATAATATACTGCATAAGTCAAATCTGTAGTGACCCGTACATGATTTTAAATGTCAGAGAATAACAAAGTACAGGAGCCTTAGCCATTCCATCTGTATATAGAAATGGAGATATGCAAGTTTTGTCTCTGACAAAATCTCAGCTTTGAAATTATTCAGTGCAGTCTTCTCATAGAGCAAGTTGATTTAATACACTATTTTATTTAAACTAAATTTATCACTGTCTCCATTTTTCTAAAACTGTGAAACTGACTTATTTTGCTACATCCCATAATACCTGATTAACCTTCCTAAAACAGTTGTGAATGGAGATATTCAGGAGAAGTTTTCTGTGTGATTTCCCAAGCTGCTCTATGTGCATTCTTCTACAGTAGTGGATTTTGTGCTGTGTGCATTTTAAGTGCAGCAGCCTCCCATACAGGCATCCCCATTTTCCTTCTGTTTGCTCAAATACCTTAAAATACAGGAGAGTTCCAGGCACAGTTTCTTTCTTGAAAGTAAGGGGGGTAACACCTGTTCTAGTGGAAGATGTCCCTGTCCATGGCAGGGGAGCTGGAACTAGATGACATTGCAAGTCCCTTCCAACCTAAACCATTCTGTGATTCTATGAATTTTAAACTTTTATTTGGAAAAGCAAAGCCATGATCCTTGAATTAATAAGTGGTTTTAAGTCAGATTCTGCAGTTTAGATTTAAAGTCTTAAACCTTGAACTATCTTTTACCTGGCGCTTTACTGGAGGGTTTGTTACCACATTTGTGTGTGACACTGTAAAGTCATTTCATTATTATCTGTTTCCTATCTGCAGAGTGAAATAATATAGTATTATTTTGTGGGAGATGCTCCCCTTGTGACAAGACTTTATGATATTTTAAAATTATTTCCAAAGCAAGTCAAAGTTAAAACCCTTTTTTTGTTTAACATTTCCATGCTCCAGAACTATAGAAAATCTTCAGACCTTGAAAAATCAAAGTACATTTTAACATTTGTGAAATAACTCTTTAGACTTTACCTTTTTTTTTTAAAAAAATGCAGCACACTAAAATGTATTTGAATAATTTAGACAAAAATTATTTCAAACAAAAATGAGACTGTTCTTTTACGTATTGGTGAAGAGGGAAGTGACCACTATGCTGAAGAAGCAGAGGGAGCAAAGTGAAAAGTGAAGTAAACATTTCTGTTCTTCTTCAGTTCAGTGTTTATGTAGTTACCCATTCGTAAGTGAATCCTCAGGGAATAAAGGTAAGAAAAGCTTCTGCCAAGGTATTCTAGCTGCTGTGAATTATCAGCTGTTTCAGCAAGACTAGGTTCTTTGTCAGGCAATAAACAAGAAACCTTATAAAGGATAACTGACTTACCCAGAGAGATCTCCAGGGACATTAAGCCTGAAGGATCAACTTTGAAATTAGCTCTGATGCATTTGTGAAATAATCAGAATCACTGTGTAATACAGCTGCTGTAACAGTTGTGAGGCAAACAAGGAAATTTGCCATAACCTGTACTTGAGCTACCACTTAGGTTATATAAAAATTAAATAATAAAAAAAGACGAAGACCCTATGATCTTCTCTGGCTCCTCTGTTTCACTTCACAACTGCAAGATTTGGACAGTAACAGCAGTGACTGATACATTGATCCTTGAGGTTGGCAGTGTTTGAGTTTATAAAGTAGAGAGATTGTGGTATAGTGCTGCAACAGCTTCAGAGCACGGCAGTTCTGTGTTCATCTGCAGACTGTATGATACAATATATCAAGTACAAATAATTTTTATTTTTTTTTTTTTTTACCAACAGCTTTCCAAATCTTTACAAGACTTACACTTTTTTGTAGACCCTCTAAAACATTTTTCAGGTAAAATTATGTGTGCTTCGGTAAACTTATCCATCTGACATAGTCTCAGTAGAATGAGATCACCAGCAGAAGATTAATGCCAGTTTCAGTGACCTAGCAATATTTTTTTGTATCCCTGTGTCTTCAAGTGCCTGATAGTGCTACAGTGAGTATGATCTTGCAACTAGTGTCCCATCTAATCCCCATTATTAAGAAGAAGTCTCATGATGTTTCTGAGCATCTCCTGGGAGTAATTCAGATTATCTTCCATGACTGCTGAAAGCCTGGGGAGATGGTAACTTCTTAGCAATATCTGAATCAAAGATGCTAAATATTGGCTGCCAACTGCCAAGAATTTTTCACTGATATGAATTTATCTTTACTTGCTTTGCTTAAAAGGCACATTTCAATACAAATTCCTTACTAAGAATAGAGCTTAATAACATGTTTAATATTTAGGAGATGTGCCAGTTCAAGGTTTGTCAATGAGGAAGGAAAACATCCAAGAAGAAGAGCTGGAAGACTGCTGTCCAGAACAGAGAGTCTCTCAGTGATGCCCAGTGACTGAACAAGAGGCAAAGAACACAGATTGAAATACAGAAAATTCTATGCAAACATAATGAAAACCTTTACAATGAGGATGATAAAACACTGCAGAGGTTTCCCAGAGAGGTTGTGGAGTCTCCATCTTTTGAGATACTCAAAACCTAACTGGGTATGTTCCCAAACAATCTACTTCAGCTGCCCCTGCTCTGAGCAGAGGTTTGGAATGGACTTTGGAAGACTCCAAGGCTTCCTTCCAGTCTCAGCAATGCTGTTATTTGATATTCTGCTTTCAGGAATAGTTTATAACATTCCTCCAGAAAGCAAAACAATTACTTCTTCTGAATTTCATGAATTCTTAATCTTACTCCTTAAATCTTTCCCAATACCCTTAGAAATTAAATATCTGTCATGTTCTTTGGTAATTAGTCACTAGCACAACAAAGCATCTGGTGGTTGTTGCATTTTTTTTTGTTGGTTAAATGATCTGGATCTAATGCTGAAACAGAAAATTGCATCTCAGTAAATAAAGCTGTACAAGCACCTTGCAGGCACTGTTAGCTGTTCGACGCTGCTCAACTTCCTGAGCAGATCCAGGTAGAATGAAGCTGGGATAATGGATTGGAGCAGCACAGCATCCACACAGGAAGACCAGAGGCCATCAGGATATTGAAAGGAGATTGAAATTTAATGGCATTCCTGTGTTTTCATACAAAAGATAGACAGAGGCCACTGCAAAGCTGATTGAAACAACAGCCTCCTCTGCAGTACCTTTGTGAGCTTGAAACAACTTTTTTGCACCTACTTCACAGTTTGCATTTGCTGAAGTTTGCTTACCCTCATTAGGCTTCTTCCACTAGAAAAGCAAAGCTCCTCTATAAGCAGATCTGATTTTAGAGCTGAGTGTGTTCAGCTTGCTGAGGAAGAGAAAGCTCTGGAAAAATAATTTTCTGAGCCAAGTTCAGAGATGACACTAGCTGTGATATTGTAGCAATTTGACATAAATGATCATAAAATATTGGTACTTGTGTGTCCAGGAGATTATGTTGCAAGTCTTTTCTGCACAGAATGAATAACAGGAAAGCACAGAGGAGTTTAAACTTCCTAAAAGATGATTTCTTTGTTATCTCCAACCTTCCAGTCAGAAAATTTATGGTGAGAATATTCCTTGTTATGAATGTGTTGTTATCATTGCTCTGTAAAGCAGCAGCACCTCTTTGTAAATCCTGCCTTATCTCTCACTGACCTCTGAAGCTATGAAGATGAGTCTTGTGTCATTTAGTGCAGAAGATCTCTTATCTTCATAACCAGCACCTTTTCAGAGCAGAGTCAGCTTCTTAGTGCTTGTATTCCACTATGGAAAAGTTTGTTTAAAACAGAAAGGAAACTGATCACCGCGGTGTCTGCTATGGTTAGACTACTGCTCACTCCCTGTATTTAATGTAATTATTTTAGGCAGAACATACTCGCATGGGGCTAAATTCACAGCTTTTATTCAGTTTTTACTGTCTACATGTTATAAAAGAATCTTTGGGATTTTTTTAAATGTAGCTTAAACTTATTTTTACCAGTGCAAAATATGTGCTCTTGAGATGACCTTTTCTGCATGCAAATGTCTGTGAGATATATAAATCTTTATGTTTATTAACTAAATTACTCATAAATTGAACAGAATCTCCCCTATCAGTTTGGGTGTACTCCTCTTTCCACACGGTCCATTAAACTTTAGTTCCTGGAGGTTTACTCTTTTAGAGCCTGTTTTATTGGACACAGTTTCCTCATGAATGACTGTTGAGCTGAAGGAAACATCATGTATATAAACTAGATGTTTATACACTACAGTAAGCCTTGAGCAAGGTAAGGCATTTTAAATAATTGCATATATAGGAAAACAGATCAATTAAAATTTGAAGGGTAGTTTCTTAGATTTGTGTTGGGCTGCCAAACATGGTTTGAATGTTCTCAGCTGGAGTAGAGTTGAAGAGTTTGGGAGTAATCTTTAGATTTTTTCTCTCTAGTAACAGAGCACTAAAGTCAGTAATTTCATAAGCAAAACCCTGATTTCTCTTTAGTAAGGCCAAAATAATACATGAGATCCATTATTTTAATATAACCATTATTTTTACATAACCACTATTTTTACATAACCACTATTTATTTAGCTATTAATCACATTGAACAAATACAAATGTAATTTGCTGCCAAATGTTTCTCATTAGTTCATATCATAAACTGCTGGTTACATTCAGGAATTTAAAGAGAAGTCATCGGCTTTAGGTACTTTGCTCCGGATTTTATGTTAAGGATCTCCAAGTCTCTGAAGGTAATATGTCATATGAAAATCAAATCTCTTTTATTTAATCTTTATTAAGGACCCACATTATAGGGCTAAACACTGGAAAGTGCTTGTTTAGATGAGCATTTTCAAATGTAGCTCATGACAGTTTGTCAGCTCAGAAAAGGAGATCTGGTATGGAACAAATGTTTGCCAGCATGAAGAAGTTCAAGTTTCTTGGATAGGAAGAAGTATCTTGTTTCAAAATCGGGGGAGACAAAACAGAAAAAAGGCACATACAATGCCTGAGTATACGACCACAACTCATCTTTCCACGGGAGTGTGGAGACCCAGTTTTAATATTTATAAGTAGATGTGTGATGCAAATTAAAGGAATAGAATATATTGCTGGAGGATAGATCAAAATCTGAGTGAAAAATTTTAGTAGAAGTAACTTTATTTGCACACTTTAATGTTAAGTTTCCTATTGTCAACATGTGGTTTCTCAGAACTCTTGTCCTGCAGTAGAGGAACAGTAGGCCAAAATTAACATAATTTGTCATAATTTTCCTATTCGGTGTCTTGATGGGTTTAATTTCATTTTGTAATACTAGCAGGGTTTTTTTAATAAGCTTAATGGAACCATGTTAATTAGTGCCTTTGGGGAAGTTAGAAGAGAAAATATTTTTGTGAGAGAAGATGTGTATGAAATATTCTCAAATAGAAATAATGAGTTTTTTTCTTCCACTCTCTGGGCCTCTTTCCTTTTTCCTGGCTGCTGCTTATCACTTAATATGATGAAACAAAATTATGTGTTTTTTTTAGTTTTCTTCTGTTTCATTATTGAACAAGAGCATGTTTTGTGGAAAGGAATGCTGAAGAACATCATGCAGAGAAACCTACTTTGGAAACTCAATGAGTTTCAATTGATTTTTCCCTTTCTCTGAACTGCGTTTGCATGCTTTAAATGATTTATGGTTCATTAGTTCAGGTTAGAGAAAACTTTTGCTCTGTTATTGTGAACTGCAGAATTCAATAAAAGAAAGGAAAATGCTTCACTTGCAGAGATGCTGAAAGGACAATTACTATGCTTCTGAGTTTACATTGGGATATGGCAGCAAGCTGCTTTCTTTTTAAATCCTTACTAATTTAAGAGCATGAATGTTGTAGAAGCATAATGGACTTACAGTCTAAAATCACTCTAAATGGGAATTTCAAATGCACCGCTGACTGTTTGTATTAGGCAAAATTGTCCTAGTCTTTGTTGCACCAGACGGGTATAATAGGAAATAAGCCTGACTGTTACATTTCTACTTGGCTTCTGCATCCTTTTAGTGATGGCAAAAGGAGAATCTGAATCTATTTCAACTAATCCTGGAGTGATCCTGTGTAGGCAAAGAATTGACTCCAACAGCTCAATCCAGCCCCAGAATAAAAGGAATTTATATATATTCTTCCTTGAACCCCATTTGGCAAAGCAGATATTACAGATGCTTTGTGGTAACGTGGGGTTTTTTTCTGCTGGAGTAGCAAAAAGGACACAGAAATAATGGGAAGAACAACAGTGTATCTGTTCTGCCATAAGAGCAGAGGAGAGGCACCAGTTGCTAAGATTTGTGAGCAAAGCTACTGTCATGTTTCGCTATGTGTTTTTTTAAATGCACAGCAAGGAAACCTGTTCCACATGATTAGTTACAAGCAGAAGTTTGGCTCTTCCATTCTCAGTAAACTCCTCAATAGGCAGGAGTACTTTCAGTGCATCATAACTTTTAATTAGGGCATTTGCTTCTGTTGCATCTTGTTATGACAAAAGCACCTTACCTTACCCCATAAAAAAAGCACTGCTTCTAGGCCAGATCTCCAGCAGAAAAAAAGTTGACTCAAGTTTCATTCCACGTTGCTGGAACTGCTGCTTGGTTTCCCCTCTTCTCTGGAGTATTTGTGCTACTGTTTTTTTATGCAATATTTAAGTCAAATGCTCATGCTCCCAAGACAGCAGCTGCCAGCTTTATTAAGTAATTGGAGTGCAGGAGTCATGCTTACAGCTCAGCCTTTGTTGACCGGAATTCAGCAGGGAGAGCTGAACTTTATTCCAAAGTACAGTACAGCCCTTTTCCAGAGGGGCCAATGAATGCGAGAGAAATATATGAACAGGCAAGTCCCCCTGCAACAATCATCACTTATTAATGTTTGAAAGATAAGAGCACTACATCATAAGTCTGCCTCTAGTTTCTAAATATAGATTTGAAACTGCTTTGGTTTTATCAGCTACATTTTCTTACTTTACGATTTCCTGGGTAATGTAGAAAAGGAAGTGGAGGGAATTCCTTTCATGTCAATCACGACTATTTCCTCCAACTCTTTAGTATTTTTTCTCCTTTCTTTCTTTTGAATTGTTTTAAAAATGCTGGTGATTTTGTAAATTAAACTAATATTTTTACAGTAAAATGTTAACACTAGTCTGGAAAATATTGAATCTATTCTGCTTGTTCCACTGTTCTTCCACCATAGTTCATCCTTTTTTTTTTTTCTTCCCAAATATTCTACTCATCAGGTCTGGTATAGATTTATTGCCATGAAACTGTGCCTTTTTTTCTTTTAAATACTGACTGTTTTTGGAAACCAGCTTCTATTGAGCTCTCTTTATTAGTCAAATATTTGATAGTCTAATCATAAGTGTCCGTGTGTGTATTAGTGAGTATCATCATTAAACTTCCTCTGTGTCACTTTATCTCCAAATATGTACAACTTTTCCATTATTCCTTAGTCACTTGCTCTATTGTGATAGATTCTTTATAGTCATACATACACTTCATTCACTTTGTAGACATGGAAGAAATATACAGGGAAGTGAAAAATAGTTCAAGGATTGAAACACGATCCAGCACCTGGGATCGCTTGTATCCAGAGAACAGGACAAGTGTCCTGCAGACTTTGCTATTGAATGTGAATCTTGACTGTCTGTCAAAACAAGATAGGGATGTATGCTCTCTGACACATATTTATTCTAAAAAGAAATGTTATTGGACAGTCTCTGAGTATTTTTTTGTTCTTTCAATCTTAAATCCTGAGACCGATTTCAGTTTTTATTTTACACACTTGATATAATGTACAGACAGGCTTTTGAGCACTGGTTTCACTACTATTCCACCAGGTGCACAGTTCCTGGGCCTAACAAATACAAGGTTAATTAAAGAAAGTGCATAATTCATTAGCAGGGCAATGGCTGGTGCAAGGACCGTAGTATTCATTTTGTGTGTTGTGGAAGACATGACAACGAAAAGACACTCAAAGAATATGTCAGAAGGTCAGAGCTCACATTAGAAAACTAGGTAGAAAAGGGAAATTACAGAATATACTCTGTTTGAACAAAGCAGACCTTGTGACAACAGTGATGACATAGAGGTCTTCATTCTTAAGGCTGGGTACTTTTCTTGTCCATGGCTTCTTTACTTCTCTCTTCAAAAGTTTAGGCAAAAGGTTAAATGGGAGGACTAGCGTCTTTTTGTAATGCTGACATCTTAGAAGAGAATTCTATCATCTTTTAAAAAAATAAGAGCATTAATATCTTCTTTGGCATGTACCTAATGCTACTTCAGTGGTTGGAACCACCCATGCACATTGTCAGATCCAACTTCTCCACCACCTTAAGCACCATGCTACATGAAATCAGATAAAATCTATCTGGAGAAAATGCTGTGATTGTAGCTGTCTGACTAATTCCCTATCAGCCTGGTTCAATTGTTTTAGCAAGAAAATTGTCTTTTTCTTAAAATAGACAGTATTCTGTTTTCAAGAAAAGAAAGTCCTCTTTACTGCAGGGTTAGGACAGATGTATTGTAAGCCACCAAAAAGGAGTGGTGAAGTGTGGCTGAAGAACTGTAGCAAGGTAAAACACATATTTGAGCTCTGAGATTAATGTCTTGGTGAAACGAGACATTGTTTTTAGTCTGATACATATTTCGATAAAGTAACTGTTTCTAGTATTGTAACTGGAATGAAACACTGGAATGGATGGAAGCATGGAAGCATGCAAACTGCTGCAATAGTAAATCAGAAGTTTGTTCAACTCTTTGCCCATTCTCCATGTTCTTTGTCATGCCCAAGTGACCCACCTAAAATGGCTCTTTCTTGACTCAACCTGCTTGTCTGACAAACAGCCTCTCTCATGGTCAGAGCATGATAGCTGAGAACCTCTTGGGTGCTGAAACCATTTAGCACTTCACAGCATTCTCTGCTCCACAGCATCCTCCATCCACTCCACCTCCTTTTTCCCCAGCAAGTTCTGCAAAGTTCCGAAGCAGTTTATCTGGTGCGTTGCCCTGGTGATGCTTTAGAGATCAGAGAGGCAGAGCTGTCACACTGAGTGATTGCACGAACTTTGCAAACCGATTAATGTGCCTGGAATGCTGAAAATATTAAACTATAGTCTTTAGTTAATCATAGTGCGAGGGGACAAAACCAGAAACAAGATTAATGTTGTGGTTTGAACAACGCCCACGGTGAGCAATGCTCTGAGTGCTCAGAGTGGTCTGTGGCCAGCTATTTGGCATACCAGGTTTCCCCTGATGCTGAGAGCTTTTACACTGTAATGCTAGTGTAAGAACAAGCATTTCTGCAAGACAGATTCAGGATTTCTCCTGTTGCTCACCTGACTGTGAAAATCCTGTACTGACAATTGAATTTTTCAAACCAAAAGTGAGAGATATACTTGTTCATGTTTGCATGATATATTTTTCCCTGGGGGGCTTCATGTTCAACTCATCCATTATTTAAAATTCCTGCCAAAAATCAATGAGTCCTCCAAGTATAGAAATACTGCCAGAGCATCTCTACATTTGCATAAGTAATTGCTGCTGATCATACACTAAGTCTCATGAAGAGCTTCTTTACTCAAATGATTTCCAGTGGAGCTCACACTAGAAATATGCTGTCTTGTCATGCCATCAGTATTCTGGAATATCAGCATATATTGAGATGTTATGAAATACTCAATGGTAAAAATATTAACTCTAGGTCAGAGTGCTGTGGTTAAGGAGCATGGCCTCACACAGTTTTTGAGATGTACCTTCAAGCTCTAGATTGCCAACAGGTAAATTAAAGTTGCTGGGGAACATTCCCCTAGGTAAGAACTATCTTGAATGTGTGAAATCAATACAGCTTAAACATTAACACTTGTTTATTAATGGCTTTTTCGCATTCTACTGAAGACTAAATAATAAATCCTTAGCTGAACTACCTCAGTTCAAGCAACTGTGTGTCACAGCAGTTTTTCCCTATTTAGTCAAAATATGAAATTAGTTCTATTTCTTTAGTTAGGGAAAAAAGCAACAATGTAACCAACCTGCTATTGTTTGATTCTCTGTGATTTCCTACCATAACACTGTATTTTGGCTGTATTATTTTCTAGATGTTTCACTCTTTATTTTTTTTTTCCCAATTACCTTAATTCCCCTTTTGTATAAAGGAGTGCATGTACTGTAGAGTGATATCTGTCAGGACACACAGTCTACAATAAAAGGGTAGAGCAATAACAATACAGACATATGGCAACCAGATGTCAGCCAAGCATGAAGTCAGGAAAAGATGACACGTGGCAGCTTAAAGCAGCTCAGCCAGAAACAGGAGAACACATAAACACTGACATTTTCTAGATGCTTTTTTTTCTGAACCCTTAAAAAACTGCGTCAGCTTAATTTTTCTCTGCATGCCCGGGAAAAAGCCTTCTGAACTTATTCTGATGAGGACCCGAAGGTGGTGGCTCTGGTATCCCGTGACGTAGTTCCTTGGCAGCATGGCTCCCTGTCTTCCCACAGTGCACTGTGCCTGCCACGCACAGTGCAATAGTGCTACAGACCCCAAAGGCTGGAAACAGCCCTCCCCTCCCTTTTAGAGAAATTTTGTTGTTTACCTCTCCAGTCTACACCAGGGCGCCTTGGGAATATTTCAGACCTCTCCGCTTTTAGCTTTATGAGGTACATGGCAGCTGGACAAATGCTAATATGCTGGGAGAATAGGGATCTACATCCGTATTTCATGTCATCCACTGAATGTGCTACTGGAAACTTTGACTTCTACCTGTGTTTAATGCCCTTGAAATCTCTCTACTTTCTCTTGGGGTGACACTGTTGCAAATCCGTTTTCTAGCTGGTGCCTTGCTCACTTGCTTTGGTGAGCTCACATTTTGCATTTGAGTTGACAGCAGTCAAGCCCTGAGACTGTATGTTTGTTTTACCTGGTTAGAAACATTTCTAAATTTTCATGAACAAGAAGTGTATGCAAACCATTCTCCTATATGGCATAAGAAACTTTGCTGAGCAGTACTGTAAATCCAAATTACCATTGTTTTTCCCTTGATGCAGTTGACAGTTCTCAAGGAACAATCACACCACATTTGCTTTTAGAAAGGATGGGTTTTATATAGGTGTATTTACACTATTGTAACCAAGCGATAAGCAAAAGCTTCTGCATGTTTCAATCCTTGTTCTTCGGTAAGTTGAAGTGGTATATTCATAACTGCCTTGGGAAGCAGGAGCTATGTATCTATGACAATACAATGCTCTGTACATCACAACCCAGGTTAGTCCTAGCTCAGGTGTTTTTGAAATGTTGCCTATTACACAGCATAAACTTAATTAACATTGTGTGAATTCTTTGTTTAGTTTTGATCCCTATGAAGGGACTACTAACTCTTACCCGGGCTTGTGGAAATCTTTTTATTGACTGACTTACAATAATTAGTAAGCTCTCAATTTTCTAATTTTTAATAATAATATAAATAAATAATAATGTCCCTTCTTACCTTATGCATGTCCTGTAGTCTCCAAGGTCTGTCTTAAGTTTTTTATAAGGGAGATGGTACTTGAATACACCTATTTCTTCTTCATTGAGATTCTGCCACTGCTACACTCTCCTTTTCACAAAACAAAAAAGGCAATTTTTCTCAAAGTCTGAGAAGAGTCTGAACTATGAAGTGTCAGATACAAAGGACCACTGTAGAAGAATTCAGAAGTATTCAGATAGGATGAAGCAGGAGATTTATGCAGAAAAGAGGGGGAAAAGATAATAATAAAGTGAAAACTGTCTTGAGACATCCCAGTTTTACAATCAGGAAAGATGATACCCCCTCATTAAGATATGATGCTTGGAACTTGTAATGCTCAGTTAGAAATGGGAAGGAGCAAAATGCTAATTATGTTGGCCTTGATGAACATCTTCCTGTATAATTTGGTGCAGAGGATATCACGGGATGTTATTTCCTTTTTGTATGTAAAATATCATTTTAATAAAGAAATGGAAGAAAATTTTAAGTTCTCCATTTACAATTAAAGATTAGAAAGTGTCAAAATATCAGATTATTAAGAATTCATTATTTTTGTAATAGCTTTGTGAAGAAAGAACACAGAGCCAGAAGGGAGTTCTGAGCCCTTTCCTACAGTTTAAATTTAGAGTTCTGCCTTTGAATTAGCCAGATACATTTCCTCCAGGTCCCTAGATGAAAAGCTGTTGCAGCTCTCATTACCCTAATGCCGAAATCATAGAGAACAGTAAATTCATAACTAGTTGTGGTGAACTATCTTCATAAATTTTGAAATAAAATCATAATAAATATATCATCCAAGAGAAAAGAAAAGCTGGCTGCTGACAGAAACACCCTGTTGTATCTCTAGCAGCAGGGCAGGGTATGGAAGGAGGAGAAGCTGAGTGGCAGCACTGATCTCTTCCCTGTGGTGACCAGTGACAGGACCCATGGGAATGGCCTGAAGCTGTGTCCAGGGGAGATTAGGTTGGATACTAGGAAAAGGTTCTTCACTCAGGCTCCCCGGAACTGGTCACAGCACCAAGGTTGACAGAGTTCAAGAAGTATTTGTTCAATGCCCTCAGGCACATGGTGTGATTCTTGGGGTTGTCCTGTGCAGGGCCAGCAGTTGGGTTCAATGATCCTTGTGGGTCCTTTCAGTCTAAGGATGTTTTGTGATTCTGTGATAAGACAAGAGAAAGCACAGTAATTGTCACCCGCTCTTGAGCCCAGAAGCAGCAGAGACACTGGACAGTGGAATTAACTTTTTGAATCCCTAATATTCAAGTGTTACAAAAATTCTTCCTGCCCTCCCCCGCCAAAAAAACCCCCAATCAATCCCCCTTTTTTGGTTTAACTCTGTATCTAGGTTTATAAATCACACGCTCTTCTTTCAAAGCCCATGAAGAATACTCTGCCAGTAGCTTGTTATGGAAGCAGAGAGGGAAAGTAAACTGTTATCATTAGAATATGACTTGCCATCTGCTTGTACTTAGTTCAGTAGGATGGAAGGTTTGAAATCAAATGTGTGCTACTCAATCCCAGAGTTCCTGCTCAGCCACTTAAAAGCATGTCTTTGTAGGTATTAGCAGTATGTATGCTTTGTGGTCTTCCAAATACACCTGTATTTCTCACCCTGATGCTAATCAATATGTAAAGTTACACATGTAAGTGTCAGCCATTAGTGATTTATGCTTTAAAAATAATCCACTATAATTTAGTTAATGGGGCTGTATGTCGAGTCAGCACTTCAAACCTCTGTTTAATCTAAAACCTCCATTGTTAGTCCAAGCTATGTATATACATATTTCATTGCCAGTGAAAAGTAAATTTGGAGCTAGATATTCCACTAATGTTGAATCCTGCTGATTTAATGTCATCTGAGAATCTAGCTTGTGCTTCATATTTTTCATTACTAAATTTTTTGGACTCAAAGACAGTCCTGTGGATGCATTTTTAGATGCATTTTTAACCTATGTGATTTGGAACCAACTGTTTAAAATGCTGTTGTTTCGCATGTGGTCACTGCACGAGCTGTGACTAGTAGTATCTGTTGGCCCACTTAAAATTTTCGAGATTAAGGAAATTTAAATTCTCTCCAATGCAAATAAAAGTGGGCTTGTCATTTCCCTGTGGTGACATTCAGGCAGGTTATCACACTGTGATAACTCATTACAAGTTGAATGACACTGTGTGTCACACAGGTGTGCTGGTCAGGGCAGAGATGCAACATAGGGCAGAGAGTTGTGTTTACTCGTTATATCCAGGGTCAACACAGAGATGAGAGCAAGCCTAAAAATTGCCTTTAGAGCATAAAATCCTGACATTAATCAAATCAATGAAAGGTACTGGTTTTCAGTATTTACTATGAAAGTGAGGTGTTCTTGTAAACTCCTTAAATTATGGTCCTTGACTGAAGTAATTAGTTTTTGAAATAACTATCCCTTGATCAAAAACTGCTGGCGGTACCAGTCCATGCAAAGATGCTTTTGTTCTGATATAGGAAATAAGTGTTTGAAAACAACAAAGAATAGGTATGCTTACTACGCTGTACACTGAATTTCTTTTTGTTTTTAAATTATCTGACAGCCACTGGAGTGGCTGAAAACTGTCTATGACTTTTTATTCTTTTTTTTTTTTTTTTTACATATGCAGATAGCAGTTTTCTCAGGTTTTAATTGTATAAATCTGGTTTAACTTCAGGAGAGCTCCTCCGGACTTGATCCCTGATAACACACAGGTTTGCCTATGTAAAATTGCAAGTCTTTCACAATTAACTCCTCCTGCTAAATAATGTGGCCAATCATCAAACTTTAAGCAGCTGGAATATAATTTTGAGGGCTGCATTATCAAATTATCAACACATTAAAGTCATTAACAATTCAGTTTAAAGTAATGTGTCAAAAAGACATGCAGTTACCTTGGAGAAATGAAGAAGCATATTAAAACTGGCAAGCAAACCCATCAGAAAAACAGATGATAATCAGTCTTGAAGGAGTTTAACAAATAGCTGCATCATGAAATGGATGCTGTCATGAGCTGTAAATGTTTTGGTCATGACCCTAGAAAGCTAAGAAAAAGAAAGTGTAAAACACAATTGTGACCCTTAAAAATAATCAGGTAAGCAAGAAAAATAGTGTTCATATATTTTGTGTTGGTTAGTAATTTTAAAGAACAACTCAGTGAGAAATACAAAATATGCTAACCAATCTCTAAGAGGAATTTAGGGAGAAAAGAACTAATGCTTCCATTCCCTAAAGATAACTATATTTTTATTTTCAAATTTAAATTCGTTGTTTTCAGCATTTTCCCCATATTGCAGTTTCCACCTGTTGTAAATGTTACGGGTGCTCCAGAACCAGAGCACCCAACAGAGAAATTTAGTTCGATGTTAAACTCCATAAAGTCAAAACAAACAAAAAAAAATAATTCAGGTCACTTCAAAGAAATGTAGTTCAAAGAAACAAGGAAAAAGAACTTGAACTGGCATACTGCATTTCTGGTTTCCTGATGGTAACAGGGAACACTTCAGAGTGAAAAAAAAAAAGAAAGTTGTGATCAAGTTGGTGATGTCAAAACTGTATATTCAATTGGAAAAAAAGGAAAAAACCAACAAAAGTTTTTGTTGCAGTACATCACACAGTAGGATAATGAAAGAATGCTTTGAAATACTTAAGCCATCAGAAAGGGAATGACAGATACAAAGCAATCTTTCAGAAGTCCCCAGGGTGTAGCAAAATCTCAGCTGCATAGACTGTCAGGTAGCAGCAGGAACTGGAGCAAAGCTGGGGGTTTTTTTTAGTCAAGCTGAACAGTAGCTGAACTTCTTGAGGATATTCACTTTTGTGGTCATATTCTTCATCTTTGAAGGTTGGTAAGATGTCCTAATGATTAATTGTCTTTTGGCCTTTACGTTTTATAATTCTTGTTTTCTTTTCTTTCTCTGTGTTGAAGCCTTTATTGTTTTAATTAAATTCAGCTTGGAAAGCCATTAGTAAAAAAGACTAGGTACATTCTGGTAATTTGTGTTTTGTAGCTGGTCTCTGATTTATGAATGCATTAGTATCATGTAACGCCTCTGTTGTTCTAAAGGCTTATTACTGTCATCTCACCATGGCTATGTTATTATTTTAATTAGCATCAGTATCCAGAGTAAGTACAAGATAAGAAAAAACCCCCAACATAACAGATCAAGTATTCCTCAAGCCCATAAGAAATATCCAACTCATGGGATGTAAACCAAGGTATAAATAACTGTAAAATATATACCAGAATATATATATCAGAGCTTTTTTGAATCCCATATTTCAGCTTAGCTCCAATGAAGCCACTGGAGTTACTGAGTTAAGACTGTTGCAGACTTAATGATTAAAAAGTAATGACTCAGTTTTTTATATAATAAATTTTATATAGTAACAATGTGCCTCATCTACTGCATCTGTTACTTCTATCACAAAAGAAATAGATGAGGCAGTTAGACTTATTTGAACATACTTTTTAGAAAGATTTATCAATAAAAACTAATTATACTTTTTAATCAAACTCTTTTCACATGAGGTAGATATAGAGAGATTTACATCTACGAAAAACCTTCTTTTCCTTAAAGGTAGCTGTGAATTGAAAAAATTTATATATTTCAGAATGACACATTTAATTCAAATTCAAATAGATTCTGCTTTTTTAATGTTTTCACAAAAAATGTAATATTTCTAAATAAATGAAAAAGTTTTTTCCCAGTATCATCAATTACATGAAAAATAGAGTCAAGCAGACCGCTCTGCACTTGCACATGTAACAGTATAGAAAAGAAATCCAATTACACTGATGTTTTTGTGCATTTTAAAATTTCCTTTAACGTGTTTTATCTTTATGTAGTCAAGTCTTATAGAGCATAAGAGACTGAGGAAAATGAAAAAGGATTGGGTAGAGATAGATAAATTAGGGTGGTTTTAGTTTTCTTCCTAAATTTTTTTACATACTTTAAAATAAAAACAAACAAACAAAACAAACAAACAAAAAATTCCACCACAACAAAAAAGTCCACATTGA
Source organism: Cephalopterus ornatus (assembly GCA_013396775.1). NCBI lineage: Eukaryota > Metazoa > Chordata > Aves > Passeriformes > Cotingidae > Cephalopterus > Cephalopterus ornatus. The sequence goes on from VZRE01015382.1 coordinate 278,106, forward strand.
TCAAGCTGAAGAAAAGTTAAAGTTCTTCACAGGGTTATACTGGCTTGTACCAAACCCTGCTGGAGCATAAAGATACAGCAGAAGCACAGCCTCACTGAATGTTTTATCTGTTTACATGCATAGGGACTTTACATGCATAGCTTAGAGACTGTTCCAAAGACAGAATCCATTATAGAATACCGGTGAAGGCAGAGATGAAAGAAATAATGTAATTTCTATCAGAAACTGAACCTGGCTGCAGGAGAAGAAGCAGCAGTGTTGGGAATGAGCCGAGACTGGAAGCGGGCTGGGCAGAAGTTGTGGCTGCCATGAGGAGCAAAGAATTCAGCAGAGAGGCTCTGGAGGTCTCACATTAAAGTGATAAGAGATAAGAGCTATGATCCCAGTAGAAGGCATTCCAACTTGACAGCAGGAAAATATTGCATGTAGGCAATTAAGCACTGACGTGAGTTGTCCAAAGAGGATGTAGAAAATGGATGTGATGTGTCTTACTCATGCGGGCAACATATTCCTGTCTCTTTTTTTTACAGGGTTTTTTTTTTAAAGCACTGTCCCCTTGTGTAGCGAATTACCAATGTTAATGAATATTGATCTTGTCTAAATTACCCAAGGAGAGCAATGCTGCTCTGGATTAGCCTTCTTCATTGCTTAGCAGTCTTAGGAAAAGATCTGTCATGGGCAATAATGAACATTTGCAGGGGAAACAAAAGGGACCAGGTGCCTAAAAAGCACAGAACACTTGCTTGATTAGAAATGGACAATTTCAGTAGAAAACAAGCAGATAAACTCAAACACATGCAATACCCGATAAAAGATAAGCAAACCCTACTTGTTTTCTTAACAAAGGAAGATGTTTTTTCCCAAGAGAACAGGTTGAATATTGTTTTAAAGAAATCATCATTTTATCACGATCTTTCCATCAAAGTTCTCTAAGATCCTATATAGTGGCAGTCAACCACGGGGTGCAGTTACACCAGTGTGAATTATTGAATTGCATCTGTCTCTCAGAAGCTGCAAAAATTGATGTTTTCCTTGCCTTCCAGTTATAATCAAATGACATAGTGACATGCAATATGGCACAGATCTACTACCTGCAAAGCCCTGCTCTGAGAAAAAGTCCCAATTTTGGTATCGGTGCAGATAAAAAACACTCTGCATAGAAGTAAGAACAACCTGACCTTTTCATCTAGCTCAGATTCTTCAAAATCTCTTTCCGTGATTTTCAAATATTTCAGTTTGTGTATGATCATTCTTAGACTCCTGATTTCCTGAAAGTGTCTTATCAGCACTTTCTGGAAATCAAACCTATAATTAAACTCTCAACTTTCGTCACTTTCAAAGAATTCATCTCCTATTGTGTTCATCTGATGTGCTTGTATGTGAGTACAAATACTTTGTGTATTGCATGCACATTACATTGTGTGATGTGATTTTGTACATACTGTAAACTAGACTGTTGCTAAGGATTATGCAGTGCAAATCTGCTGGCTCTTATTTTATATACATAACTTTGTGTAGGTAGACTTCTAAAATCATGCCGTGGATGAATTATTTTATTTGTTCTGAGTAACTAAAAGGACTATTTATTACTGTATTTTTTAAGGGATAATCCCCAGACCGAAACAGTGGAGGGGCATTCACTTTCTGACCTTCTAAATATTTTCACAATGTTTCCCATCCTAAGTCAATTAAATAAAATAGATATAGGGTACAGCATGTTGCTTTGTTAACTGAGTATTGCTGATCTAACCTTGAATTCTGCAGCAGAATCTCAATGTAATCATACTGGGTCATGATACCCAATGGTTATAGGAAAAAATAAAAGGTGAAAAGGTAGTAAGTAAAAATAACGTATTTTTAGACTATCCTGAGATTTGCTGGTGACTTCGGAATAAATGAATATCTGTCCAAAGGAGTGTTCATTCAGTATGGAATAGTTGCACAGAAACCATTCTGCTTCTTACCTTTGTCTTGCCATAAAACTGGAAATGTTCTATAGGGACAGAAAGTTTTAGATTTGTAGAAGCCTGTCAAAATCTTTTGTAGATGCATTTAATGTGTGCATTTTGGAGCTGCCAGTAGCTGCTTACATTTTTCCAATGTACAGAAGCTACCCAGGAAACCAGATCTCTGTGACCTGCTTTTGTAACCTCTTTGGCTGTACTTTCAGGTGATTTCTTTTATCATGCAGTGTTTCAAATCTGCATTTTCTAGATTAAAATTCTATTTTGCATAATTTGGGCCTTTTAATACTGTTCCTATGAAGGTTTTCAGCGAAGATGGGAACTGCAGTATGTGTGTTAGCACTCAAGAAATCACCAGACGAAAAATTTAAAAGTAAGGTAGCAATGACTAAGAACCTAAGTCTATAATCAGTTCTCCACACGTGCCTAACTGCTGATGATGCCACGGGGAGTTATGTGTGTAACATGTTGAGAGTACACCTCATAGAGCTTATGTCTAAAAGTCAAGGTTTATTAATATAATATAATTAAATGAACACAAGAGGGAAATATCTGATTAGTGATAAATCATAATCTGTCTCACAGAAAGTGTATGGGTGTGAGTAGCTCCTGTTGAAGACAAAAGGTTCAGAGTGCACAATCGAATTTCACTATGGGGGGAATAAATGAGTAATCTCAGTTTCCTTTGTCTAAATAATTGCTATTATGAGAATATTTGTCCTTGAGGAAATGCTACCTGCGTTGTTTTCACATGATAGAAAATTCTTCTATTGGAAGTATGCTTGTGGCTACTACGAAGTACTTCTCAGTTGAAATATCAGTCACAAGGATTTGATCTACTTTATTTCAATATCAATATGCTCTCAGCTTGAGGACCATCTGCCAGTTTAATTCTTAGCCCTTGCAGACAGCCTATGTGGATATGTCTACATAGCTAGATTTATGTGAAAGGGCTGTGCAGATACAAGTTTACAACGCCTTGGTCTGAACTGGCTAAGTACAACTCAGCTGCAAATCTCGGTAAGATACTCGCACAGTTTCCAGGGCAGCACTGCCCCATGCCTTACTCTATGCCCCTTGCCCAGTCAGTTCACTGCAGCAGAAGCATGAGCTGCCCACACTTGTTTGAATCCCTTCCACCTCACAATTTTTCAGGTTGCTCAGAATATTCACAACATCCTCTAGGGCCTGTTTTTCCAAGAATTTTTATTAAATACAGGTGAGACACTGAAATGGCTGTCCTTGCTGTTGAGTTTAAGAACAGTGAATGTCAGTGGTGGCAGGACTTTGCAGTTTGTAAGGCTGGGCAGGGCAGGAGGAGAGTGTAAGGTACTAAACAGAAACATAGTTTGGAGCATAATTTGGACTGAAAGGAATCAGCTTGAGAGGTATTAACGGTGCCTGGAATGGAGCAAAACAAGAACAGACTATGCAGGAGAATCAAGTCCTGAAGGGCCTGAATCTTGGGTCAATTCCCCTCTCCTTCCAAATATATGTATATAGACATTTATGTGTCCAGAAATATGTATGTATATTTATATACTTCTGAAAGAAAGCCCTTTGATATGGAAAAAAAAAAAAGAATCAGACAAAAGACGTGGAAAGACCATGTAAACTACCCTTTGACCATATTTCTGGACTAGACTGCCCCAGCTGGGCAGCCCTCAAACACTGTCTGTCATTGCACAACGTTGTCACACCGCTGTAAAGGTACCTCACACTTTGGCTGTTCTGTTGGCCATCCCTAGAATTCTGAAGAAGATGCATTGGGAGCTTGCTGCTATTAGCACCACAGCCTAACTTAGGTCTTTGATTCCCCTTAAGCTATTAGCAGTAAAAGAGAAAGATTAGTAAAAAACGCAAGTCTATATTTTGGAGCTGTTGCTAGATTTCTATTTGTGCTGGATATGATTGATTGTTGTAATTTCTGCTGATCATCTGAGGTGATTACACTAGAAGATAGATACTTTTCTGGTCTTATAAATTCAAATAGCATTTTTTTCATCTCCCTGATTCCTATCATCCTGTCTATTCCCACTGACTTATTCAGATAATCAGCTTTTTGTGCCAGATTGTCTTTTACAGGGAGACACTGGTAACTAAAACTCCTTTAACGTAACAATTTTGAAGAATCAATACTTCAATTAAATCAAAGCAGAAGTAGTTTATGACTTTTTCTGGTGATAAACGTGAGTAAAACTCAGCTGAAATGAATGGATTGACATAATTTATATTAGGAGAGATTACATTGGGAGAGATTTTGGCCTTGATTTGCAATCCTGGAAAGAAATGTGGCTTCATGTTCTAACATCTACTTATTATGGACCTCTGGGCTTTGCTCTGACACTGACTTATTGCAGTAGGTTGAATACTTGGTTATTTTTTCCTGATCTGTTTTGCAGAAATGACACTGAAGTTGTAGAGTTCTCTTGGGCTCATTGAATAATCTGGCAAATTTGAATACTGACGCTTAGGATAGAATAAGGGATGTGCTCAACTCATTTACAGCTGTGGAATATAAACTGATTTTTAGTCTGCTAATAATTTGAAAAATGTGATTAAATATTGTTTGGAGGCTAAGAGAATGTTTAGTTTAGCTAAAGGTATGTTTCTCACCTGGTGTCTTGAGAACACTTTTAAAAACAGATTTTAAAGTGCATTATAATCTCAAAAGGAAAAAATGAATTGTCTTTTAAATTAGTTTAAAGTTATTTTATGTATCAGTTAAAATAATTCAGTCAAGACATATTCATCAAAAGCTTTGCTTGACTTAACTCTGCATTTTCAGTTATGACAGAAAAATTGCGTCCTCTGCTCACTTCCAAACTGAAAAGCATTTCTGATTACAAACTCATATATTCATCAATCTCTATATTCTGCATGTCAATTCTGATAACATGAGGCCATCAAAATGTTGTTTCAATAACTGGATGCCATCCTTTCAATTTAACATCAGTTGTGTTAACAAACCAATTTAATATGTAACAGTGACATCAGAATAATAAGTTTTCTTTCAAATGCTGCCTTATTTTTATACCGTGTGTTGTAGTAGTAATAAGAAGCTTATAATATGAAGATATATATATGAACATATAGATAATATAAAAACATAATGCAGCTTCTTGAACAGCAAAAAGCATTTCTACTCATTTGCAGGGAGGTTCAAGTAAAAACATTTCCGTTGCAGTGTTTTTTTGAGGTTGAACTGCTCCATACTAATTTCACAGTAATTTCTTCACAAGGAAATTACAGTTACATTACCATTTTGGAAATCCCTTTTAAAAGCTATAATATTAGGCATCTCATTTAATTGTGAATGCCTGGTTCTGGTTTCCTTGTAACAAGTTAGAAGCTAGAATTCACTCCAGCAACACCAGGCAAGTGTGTTCATACAGTCCAGTAAAAGCTGTGATTTGAATTTGGCCTATATTTGTTCTTGGTCCCAGGACAGGTCTCTTCCCCCTCAGGCTCCTGCATCGTGGCAGCAGGGCTGCAATTGTACTCCCCACAGGTGAGTTTAATTCCTCTGTGGAACTTGACATCCTGCATAGGAAGATGATAACAAGGAAAACATTCATGATGATATACAGTGGGAGCTACAGGGTGCCACTTCTCCCCTCAAGTGTCTCAGCAGCTGCCCCACTGCTTAGTGCACTTGGGTTCTCCATGGAGAAAATACATCTCAGGGAGAAAAGTGACCTTGTTTATTTGTCTCTACTGCAGCAGCTATCCCGTGATATTTTGACATGATATCTTTCTCAGAAGAAAAGAAACAAACAAACAAAAACCCCCAAACAGCAAATGAGTAAAGGAAGGGGAATTGCTTAGTGATGCTCCATTCCTCAGTAATCAGTATTTTCAAGCTGAAGAGGCTCTTATCAAAATAGAGGAAAAGTTCTAAGCTCAGCTGGACAAGGGGTGAAGTGTGTAAAGCCATTTTAACAATGTACTGCAAAGAGAAAGGCAAATTTGTGTTTTTCCATACCATTTGCTCTGTTTATAACATCCTTGAAAGACACAAACTGACAATATTCTTTCATTCTTGTCTTTCCTCTTTATGTGAGTCCAGGTTTCCTGGTGTGCAAATGCTTGGCTGGTATCTCTGATTGCAGTATCTGTGGCTTTGTCGTTTACTGAAAAGACATTTACCTCAAATGTGAGCACTAGAACTACGCTAATTTCTCTTCAAAATTATTAGGGTTAATATATTTCAGAAAAGACAGGAATAATAATATTTGAACTTACTAACCTCTTTCATCTGAAATTTAGAAACATTAACTAATTAAGTATCACAATTCCCCCACGAGTTAGAAACTTCACAGTAATTGCTATATCCACTTGACATCTCTACTCCTAGAAGTATTCACTGTGATTTTAAGACAGCTTTATACTAGCTTTTTAATAATGTGTGACATTACAAAGCAAGTTGGACTAGAAAGTGAAGGATAGAGAAATAGAGCTTATCCATGGGAATGAACCCAGCAAACTTGAACTGAATGCACTCTAAAAGTCAATTAGTCAAACTTCACTAAACTCCTCTGCAGAAATTCTTATTCAAAAGTACCACAGTCACAACTGGAGCAGGAGTGAATTATGAGCACTGTGTAGAAAACTTCCACTGTAGCTTGTTCTGATTCACTTCCTTGATTGACCATGCAGACAGTGTGATGATGGAAATTACTGGAAAGTACAAAACATTTTAAGCAAAATGAAACCGTATTGCACAGTTCAAAATGAGGCAAAAATTTTGAATATTTTTAAACAAAATTGAATTTTTCTCAAGCAGGAAGGGAAAAACTTTTGCATGAAGTGAGAGAATATGATTTTGTTTCACTATCGCAGTGAAAGTTCTTGAACATTCCAATGGCATTTGAATTTTTTATTTAAAAATTAGGTATGCTCAAACACATAAATATCTCTGAAAGTTTCCATTTTTGGTAGAAAAACCATTTTCTGTAAATTTATTAGTTTTGTGAAAAAGAATTATGAGCAATTCACAGTCAAGAGAGCCCACTGCATTTAGAGTGAGGAAATACAGGTGAGAATAGCACCTACAACTTTTTTTTTCCCACAACTGAATATTTTTTGTCTTATACTGTATCAAATCTGAAGTAATGATCAATCACTGGGTTTTTTTTTTTTGCTAAGAAATAAGAGACCATTGGCAGAAAATTATTGCCGGAAAAAAAATATGCATAAGAAAAGGCTTTTTGCAAAACCCATTAATTAGATTTTTGTTTTTTTTTCCTAATGGTTGTTTTTTTCAAAACTCTTTAAAAACCTGCTATTATTACATATATTACATATACTGTTTCTATTTATGCACAAAGCCAATAACAGAGCTAGATATTTGTCCTCTGAAAAGAATGACCCCAAATATTTCATAATTAAATGAAGTAACTAGTTTTATAATTGAAAAATCTTAGTCCATTGTCTCATTGGCACCTGTGCTGCACTATAAGCTGGCTGTGTCAAGAAATGCTTCTTTGGTCAGTTTGCTCTGCAAAGCTTTTTAGCCAAATCCAGGCAATGCAGAAAGGAACAAAACATGGCTTTTAGCAGTCTTTAAAGGGTTGCCTTCAAGCAAGATGATTCAGCTTAAAAGTTTGTGATTGATTAGCCCAAAAGTATATACAGTGCAAGAAATGCTTATCTCCACTGTGTTTGGAAATGGGCCATGTAAGGTTTTCTTGTATTTCAAGAAATGAGGCATTACACTCCTCTAAAATAGGTAAACAATTTTGCTGCAGTCAGTAAAATAGCACAGCAGAAGAGAAATCTAGATAAAGACACTAATTTTTCTCTCCATAGAGAAAATGATGGTGAAGATAGCTGGAAAATTTTCTTAGGTTTTTTAAATACACCATTTTCATGATTAAATACTTCCTATTATTATTGCATTTGTTTCTGCAGTGTTTTCTGCTAGATGTAGAAAGACACTGCTCCCAAGAGCTGCACAGATACAATTTTGGCTCCAAATGAATGACTGAGCTAAAAGCAATCACTGACACGAGAGGCTGTCAAGCGAGGAAGGGCCAGTTCCACTGTGACTTGAACAGAAATGGTTGCAATGCAAAGGGAAGAACTGCAAACTGGTCACAAAGATGGGTGTGATAGGACATCTCGAGGTTATAAAATGAGCCAGCCACGGCTACATCTGCTGCCTCTGGGCAGTGTCCCCATGGGATTGCTGCCATCCCCTCCTGCCCATTTAAAAATATTTACTCCACTCCTTCCTTTCCCTCCCATGATGGAGTGAGTAACGTGTTGGAGCAGAAATGATCATTCAGAGCAGCATCAGGCAGCAGTGATACGGATGGCACAGTTTTGCTACGAGACAGGCACTGACATTTGTAGACAGGCTGGACTGCAGACTAACATCGAAAAGAACATTTGATAGACCTGTGAAGTGCTGTATCTGCCAGGGCTGGGGAGAGAGCAGGTTACTCTTGTGCTGAAAGACATATTTAGTGCAGGGTTTTCAAGAAGTGCTCAGAACAAGCATCCTTCTGCTGGGAGTGGACTTGGAACTCTTTGGATAGGAGAGATGGCAGTAGGTACTGGAAGGTGCACCAGGATCTTGTTGCAGTTTTTCATGTCTGACTGAGATCTGAGAGTCTGACTGCAGGATGATTTCAGCTTTCAAGATCTCAGCCTAGGAAAAAATTTTGATATATTTACTCTTTATAGTACAAAGCCCGCAGCCATTTGCCTTTCTATTCCTTCAATAATGCGGTGAGCAATAGGATTGCTCTCTGTCATGCACTGGGATCTTCCTAATGCCCCAGGAGCTCAGACTCACTGGGACAGTACAACGGTACCTTGGGGCTGTAGCAACATGAGCAGGGAGCACAGGAGAAGTTTCATTGTGGTTCTGGACTTTCACAAGGGGAGTGTTTGACTTCTCTCCTTGATCTTGGCTTCTCAAATAAGAAAGCAAGCAAGCAAACTGCATCCCTTTTGCTTTCCTTTCCTCTTGGCCTGGCACTCTGATTCTGTTTTTAAGTCTCAGGACATCAAGACTGTTTGCTGGTGAAATACCTGAAATTTGCTGGTCTAGGGAAAGAAACCCACAGTCAGCTCTCTGCCAGTCCCTTCCCATGCACTACAAGCTGCATTCTTCACTCCAAGCTTTTCCAAAGAAATTTGGGTATAATCTGAGAAATTTCTATCACCAACTGGATATAGTATATTTTGTTTTCTTCCAGTAGATGTGAATAGCAGTCATGAAGAACTGCCTCAAGCTCAAAGGGCAGTGCACCATCTTGCTTGTCCTTGAGAAGTCCAATTGAAAAGCCCTGACAGTCAATATCCTGATTTCACAAGGATCTGAGTAGCCTGGTTGAAAAATGAAGCCTGGTTTTGGATAGTATCCTATAATTGATGAATCAAACATGCCTGATGGATTGCATTAGGAAAGTATTGCTGTTGGCTTTCTTTTTTCTTCCCTAATTGTCTAATTTTGACTCCTAATGGAGTCTACTGGATAGATCAGGAGACCCACTGGACTGTCCTCATATATCTATTTTTATCAGTAGTCTCTGCACAAAACCACCTCTGAACTCCGTCAGCCAACTATGCTACCAAAGTAGAGATGCTGAAAATATTAATGGATATTAATAAGAAAAATAAGAGGCTAGTAGGTCCTCTTCTCTGTGCTTCCTTAAGTGCTTGTGATATCACTGCCAGTTAGAAAACTGCCTGCCTACAAATATCCACAAGATGTCAAATATCCACAAGATGGTAGAAGACATGTTTTGAGGCAAGAGCTTGGGTTATGGCTCTGAAATTTTAGCATGACCTTTCTCTCTCCTCAGATTTAAAGATTAGAGCTCTGGTGAAGGCAGTGTGATTTCAGTGATAAAGACCCTTGGAAACCTTTTAGCAGCTTGAATTCTACAGCCAATTTATTGCTGAGTTGAGCCTTGAGTTAGTAACAAAGAAAAAAAATTAATGGTTGATTGACTGAGCATATTGGGCTGTACAAGTGACTTAATTTTCATCCCACTTCACTAATGGCAACATTACATGTTGGACGTACAGACAGCCTGGGAAAAAGGAGTGTCTTTTTTTCTGATGTTGCTGTTAGAAAGTTATTCTGGGACTCTGCACACTGAAAACTGATTAATTTCAGCATGGTACCTCAAGCTATCCTGATTGCAAATTCATACATTTTCCCTACACAAAATAAATAAAGACTCCTACTTTCACAGTTGTTGAGAATCCAGGCATTTTGCCCACCCCTGGTACACATTATGAAGTGAAATACTTCAACTATTTCAGTAGTGAAAGATGCAAGGGCCAATCTGTGTTTTTCAGTGTTTTCTTTATCTATTTTTCCTCCTGAGGAAGACTTGTGGAATCATTGGAACAGAGTCCAGGAGACTAGATTTGAAATTTTAGCTCTGTCACAGACTTGTCATGGAATTTTTAGAGAAATTGTGGTCTGTCTTCTGTCTCTTTGGTAGAGCTGCTGGAGACTTCAGGACAAATTTTATTTAAAAATGTTGTCTTATTAATATCAATTTTTTAATGATAGCTGTTAGTGGTTTTGACATATTGACTCATTTTCTAGACTTTCAAAACTGAAGAAATGTGTTTTTTTCTAATTCTTTGGGAAATTCTCACATCATCCATATTTGTAAATTCTAAAGGATCAGGGAATGCCCCTGATCACTGGAAATCTATTGACTTTTAACATTTTACAATGGGGTTTTGCTTATGTTTTTACTGTCTTAAATAAGACAGTGTTTGGTAGCTGGCGCATGCCCCATTAACAGCAGAGAGTTTGCATGGGGTTACTGTGGTTTTGGAGGCTAAAAGCACTTAAGAGCATGGATGAAATCTGATAGTTCACTTCAATAGCAAGGAATAACTCTGGACACTTAATTTGCCATTGAAAATGTAGTACTGTTTCTTTCCCACTGAAAATATTTTTTTTTTTGATTCTTGATATGCAATCTAAAAAGAACAGAATAGCAAGTGCCAGTTAAACTGAACTGAATAAAGAGTTTCTGCTGGTCCAAATGGCACTATTTTCAATTTTTGGCTCATAAAATTTGGAATAATTTAGCTTTCAGTTACAATTTTTTCCCTTAAATTAAAAAAAAAACTGATCAGAGCCTGAGAAAAATGTTGATATGCCCATCAGCAGCAGTTTCTAGCCAGGCATCAAGGAAATTAAGCCTTGTTTATCCATTAATTGGGTAAACAAAATCTAAATCTCCACAGTGTTTCTGACCTGACAGATGATGGCTGGGTAAATCAACAAAATTATTGTTTTGCTTTTAAATTTGGAGGCAAAGTAACAGTTTATTCCCTAATTTTTTGTCAGTACCCAGCACAATGGGGCCAGGGTAGATGATGCCAATGTAATACAGACGTGTATATGTGTACCCTTGAGATATGCAGTGTATGAAGTTCAGGTGACTTAAACAGATAAATGAAACAACCCTATCTATTTTTTGTCCATACACGGATTTTGCCTACAATTCCAGTAAGTGTCCCATATCTTACTTTCCTTGCATGAACAGTCACGTGAGTCAAACCATATTTTCAATTTTAAAATAATGAATGATTAAATTTATTGTAATTGCTGTCTTTTTTAAATTTCAAGTTCTCTGAGTCCTTGAGCTGAGTTTCCTTTCTAGTATTTTCAGTAAAAACTCTCAGGATACCTACACAAGGTATCTAAAACAACCTAAGGTACCTACTACCTACCTAAAGCAAGCTAAGAATATGAATATATTATGTTCATTTTTGTGAAGAAAATTCCCAAGCACAAGCAACAGGAATGATAAATAGAAATTTGATTAATAAATTTAGATTGCATATTAAAAACCTGCAGCAAATATTTCGAAGGATATATCCTCTTAGTAAAGCAGAAATATAATCACTTAATATTAAATTAAACAGTATACTTAACAGAACATTAACTAGAAAACTTCTAAATTCTTCTAAACATATTCATGTCACAGAGTAACTTATTTTTTCTTGTACCAGATTTATTCTATGTTCTAAGTATTCTAGGGAGCTGCTCTTCTCCACTAATATCTGACTCCCAAAGCAAATGTAGGGAGACTCTCTGTACATTTGGTTACTAAATAAATAGAGCTATTTTCATCTAAGTAAAGTCTTTTTTTGCAAGGCAAGCGCAGAATCATGTCATGTTTTCTAGTTTGTTTATATCTGAAGTATCTACAAGCAAGATTTGGGATGCACAGCTTCTGTTTTTCAGATCATCCTACCAGATGATAATTTTTTTTAACAGTTTTCCAGAGTTGTACTCAGTCTCCCTGGAATAGTTTGTGACAAGGAGGAAAAACTATAGGGCAGGAGAAATCTCTTTCCTAGGAAGGTGCTTGGGGTGACAGTAGTAAAATGACACATCTTACAGAACGTCACAGGATTTTGATCTTGATTTTAAAGTACTACTTTAAAACAAAAACTTAAACAATGCATGACCAATGTATTCCTTGAACCCTTAAATAATTATTATGAATGTAATGGCATTTGGGTACTTGTCACAGAGTCAAGTAATGAGCCCCTTATCTGACTTGAATGCCTGAATAGCTGCTGCCCTGATTCTGCCTATTAGCCTCCAAGTAAAATATTTTTACTTTATTTTCTTTTCTGCTCAGCTTCTTCAGTTTGAAGGTTTTTGGTTAAACTGTAATTCTCTGAATGTCAAAATACATCAGGAATAAAAAGAAAAAGAAGACATAAAGTGGTGAAATAATTTCACATGAAATCAACGAACAGAAATATACAGTAAATGTTTTAGCTACATTGCAGAAATCGCACAAACCCACAAGGGGCATTAGGGTTTGAGGAAAATGTATACAATTAAAGAGCCTGAGGCTGTAGTCGTCTAAGTACTATGAGACTCTATGTTGAAATAGTTCAGAGGTTTGGGGCAAGATTTTCATCAGGAAATGTCATTTCGTTGGGGCTGAAACTTTTCACATAAATGTATTGGTCTTGATGAAGCTTCCACTGGGAGAAGTATTTAATCTCAAATATAGAATTTTTGTAAAAAGGAGAATACACGAGGTACCTCAAACGTTTGAATATTGGGACAATGTTGCACAGCTTTACATAAGTCAAACATAACTGTAAACACTTTTAGAGCTTAGTTGGACAAATATACACAAGTATCTTGTTTTTATAATATATTTCATTCACTCTGTTCTTAATTTCTCTGACAAAAATTCAGATATTCCATCTTCAAATGTGAACTTTAGCAAGAAGATATGAATTTCTTTAAGCTTTTGAATGTTATGTAACTATGAAAATAGGATGGGCTAAGAAAAAAAAAAAAAACCAACAGATTTGCAGAGTCAAGAACAGGTTGAAGCCGATGGGTTCCTGCTCTACAGGGAAAAAAAGGGCACTGAGGAATCCCAGGCAGACTGGATGATTTTGTTCATAGAGGCTTTTGCCTGGTAGCTGAAAAAAATGATTTGGAGGCGTGGTGTGGAGGTAGAGAGCAACAGCTGGATTTTAATTGAAAGAAAACAGGAGTGGAACCGGAAGATGGTCAGACCCATCCCAACAAGAGACGTACGAAAAGTAGAAATCACTAGATGTTTACTACAGGAACATACAGTGTGATCTTTTTGAGTGGTCTTGCTAGGGTTACATTTTCATTTGAAGTGACTTTTGAAATGAACGGGAAAAGTGTAAAAAAAGACTATTAAACTATATATTATTTAGTATCAAAAGTATTTTTCTAGTTATTTGTTAGTAGAGTTGTGTTCTTAAATGAAGCTAAAGTCCCACTATTTTGAGATTTTGTGTATAAGAATCAAGATAGCCTCTGCACTGGCAAACATCTAGTATTTATATAGAACACAGTGTCACAGTGACATTCAGTGACTCAGGGAGTTCTTTCATCAAGTAGACAATCATCCTTCCTCTTCAACCTTGCTTACTTTCAGTGTTACTACGTGTATCTGTAAGTGACTGAGACTCTCTGACCTTAATCTATGATTTCAAGTAAGATTGGGTATGTGGAACTGAAAATCAGGTCTATTGCAGGTCCTTTGATCCCCAGGGACTTACATCTTCCTTGTAGCATTTGCTATTATGTTTCTGTGCTCTCCCCACATGACTCAGTGATCCATCACCACATGAGATTTAATGTATTCTTACAGACTGTATTTGTTGACAGTTGTTTATTGTTCTTATGCACTGTGTGTGTCTGACCCCTGGCTTTCCTGACAAGATAGAGAATCCTGTTGGAACTCTGTGCTCCAGTGGCTCTGGGCTCAAGTCCTGTTAGGGGTAAAATACCACACAGACAGTGTAAGCTGCCTTCTATCATATCAAGGCAATAATCACTTGGGAGTAGACATTCTCTAGGGTTAATTAACACTGATTGTGACTCTCCCATCTTCTTGTCAACCTCACCTCTTGATACATGTTAGTGGACGTTTATGACATAACATCATCTATATCATGATCTTTGTCAATAATGACAATGAAGAATCAAAGTTAATTAACTGGTAATGGTGACATTTACCTCTTTCTAACTGACAGATTTTCAACGGAAACACCCAAAGTTTATAGGTTTTTGTAAATAAAAATGGCCTCTGCCCTTATACTATCCCATTTAGAAATTTGTCAAGAGTTATCAGTCCTGTCCTCACCAGGTTAGCATTTGTTCACAAATGGCAGAAGGAAACAGTATTTCATGCCTGTTTCATAGCTGAAGCAGTGCACCAGGGGGAAGAGAGATAGGACAGCCTTCTGAAGTGCATGCCAGCGGGTTTGTGCCACTTACAGATCTTCCAGTCACCTTCAGCAGGTTATCTCTTTTAAGCTCCTTTAAGTCTTGTCATTGCAAATTTCCCATGGGATATTGCCTGAGTGATCTGGTTTCAAATCTACTTTTTATTTAAAAGCTGAAATTTTGATGTCTTCTTATTGCAAAACTGAAGCTGAGGTAGCATGTCAAAAATGTTTAATAGTGCTACTGCTTTTTACTTTTTTGAGGAAGTTCTTTGTTCCCTTGAATTTTTCTGACTTTTTTTTTTGGTGTTTTATTTCTTTTTTTTTTTGTTGTTGGTTTGCTTTGCTTTTCTTTGCTTTGCTTTTTTTTTTCCAATTATGTTTCTCAAACTTGGGGAGTCTTTTTCTTTGATTTGGTTTTCTTCTAGTTTCAGTTTGAATTTTTTACATGAAAGGAAAATGGATATATCTTTAAGCACTTCTATCTGTCAGAGTAAGGCCAAAAGTTTTGTCTCATTTCGGTACAGATGGCTTAAGGATTGTAGTAGAAATAAGCCTTACAGACAGCAGAATAAATTCAGCAACTGCTGGAGATACTTCAAGGACTTAATTATAACAAATATCCAAAATTACTTTGGAAAATTTTGATTCACTATCCAAGATATGCTTTCCAGTTTTGGGTCTACCTGTGTTCACTTGGACTGGAAAAAGAAGGGTAAAAAGTTCTAGCCCCAAAATTATCACTGAGTATTTTTGTTCTTAAAGTTTCTTCTTGGTGTATGCTTAGTGAAAAGAGATAGAACTGGAAATTACTTAGCTAAACAATCAAGCTATTGCTTGCTTCATTAAACTGAAGCAGATTCACACATTTGTGAATTGAACTTCTCTAAGAAGCAGTTCCAAGGTAATAGATCTTGCTCATGAACCATACAGGTGATCTTTCACTTCAGAATATAGATTCTTCAGGTCAATTTTCAAAACTAGATTCAAAATATCTTTTAAGGAAACTGACCTATGTCATGAAATTAAATGGTATGAAAATATCCTTGTTAAACACTGATGGCAAGGACAGAACTGATAGAGGGCAGAAAGAATGAAATGGATATTACCACTGATAGCAGCTACAAACACAAAAAAATACGAATGGCAACACAAAGCTTGCATGAGTCTTAACACTTGTGTTACTGATGGACATTTTAAACAGCATTTTTTTAACTTTTCTTTAATGTGCACAACATGTTGATGCCTTGTTGGGAAGCCTGTAATGTTTCTCTGGGCCCTTTTTATTTATACTGTGATTTTTACCTGGCTGGGCAGCAGCCCTTTATTCTATTGTGGGTAATCTTTACTCAGAATTCCCAGATAATCAGCTCTCACTGCCTAGCTGATTGCACTGATGTTGCAATCAATCTTGTGATGTTCTGCTGTAAAGCCAGTAATAGGAGAGTAAAGCAGCTCTGGATTTTGGATGTGTGTGAATCCTGGGACACATTTCCATGCACACCTGTTTGTTCTCTCCTTCATCCACTCACTCGCACACGTGCACACAACCACAAGCATCTTTTATGTTTGATTAGATCAGACAGAGAACTAATGTATTTCCTTGTAGTGTTTCCTATCTATTAATTACCTTTGGATAGGGTGTGCTTCCTGTAGGTATTTACATCAGGAGGCTTGTGAAGCCCTTAGACTTCACCTTTGCTACTCGTTATTCTTCATCCAGAATGTTCTCCCCGGACTCTGCATTGACAGGCAGTGTGCGTTCAGCTGTGAGAAAAGGGCAGCATACATTTGCTTTCCCCCAGACGCAGAGCAGAGATCAAATTATAGCCACTTCTCAGTTATTTGGTTGTTCCCTGGGGAAAACCAGTTGATCTCCTGTTTCCCAGCAAAGCTCTTTCTTTGCCCTGCCCCTCCAAGCAGGAGGCAGAGGCTCAGGCTCGTTTACCTCTCAGGGAGATTTCTGCTCCTTTATTCCCACAGTAGCTACACAGGTATATTCACAACTGACCCTCAGCATTTCATACTCACTATGTTAGTTTTTAGGCCTTAAAAATCCTGAGACAGAGGAGGAGCTGAGAGGGTGGTTTCAGGTTTTTCTGTGGCAGTCGCTGCAATTCTGCAGCTCAGCTTGATGGAGCATCCACGGAACAAATTCATTGCCTGCTTTCATGAAGTAAGAAACATTTCTGGCACCCAGAACCTGCAGTTCCCATAGGACACAGAGCCGGTACTGGAGTGTGTGTCTTGAGGAGGATTTTTACTTTAATGTCCATTTAATGAACAGACATCAACTTAAATGAAGTCTCCCTTTCAGCCTGCTGCTCACACTAAATTGTGGCTGGTCTCTTCTGTTTTCTTAATTTGCGTTTAACTTGCTCAAATCTTTTGCAGTTTGCCAACATGGAAATAGTGGAATTCATCTTCTTTGAAGATCAAGGCTGCTCATTTTGCCCTTGTTTTAGGTGTAAAGAGAAACCTTATTTATTTCTTTTTCAGTATTGTGTCTGTGCTGCCTATCATATGCCTAATCTCTTGATTTTTTTTTTTCATTTGTTTTTGAAAGACAAGGAAACTGGAAAAAAGATTTCAGTTACTTTATTAACTTTAAAACACGTTTGTAAGTGTTCACTTACAAACAGCCCAAGAAAAAGTGTATCCACATTCTGTTCTTTATAACAATTTCTTTTCTTCCACTTTTTGTATGAACTGGTTTATCATCCTAAGGTCTCTGTACAAAGCAGCTCAGCTGTTGTTTGTTAGAAAATCAAACATCGAAGCCTTTTCTTTAGGGAAATAGATAGATGCACATTGTTTCACCGGCTTCCAAAAACCTGGAAGAACAGGCCAGTCTTCACTCTGACTAAGCTAGAAAAGTCCTTCGACTAAGTCCTTTCTTGGCTGAGCTTCTTCTAAGCTTATATCTTAGACTAAATGGTGGCATGCTTTTGTTCAAAAAGTTGAGCAGCACAGTTTGTGTTTAAATCCGTCAAGTTCTGAAGACCTGTGTCAGTGCTCAACTTCTTTTTTGAAGGAGTAGAAACAGATCCATCTCCATGGGTTTTTCTTTGATCCCTTGTAATGCACTGGCAAAAATCTGGATGTCAGAAACAATAGGGATGAATAGCCCAAAAAAAAAACCCCAAAAAACACACACAAAACCCTCCCAAATCCCACAAACAAACAAAAAACAAAGAAAAAACTCGAACAAAAATTCTGTCCTATTTCCTCCTCATTATTTAAGATTTAACAAGTTCTATCAGGTAGAAGTAGTTTACCCTAATTATTTAAGATTTGACAAGTACTGGAAGGAACAAAGCTGTCTGAATAAAATTATGAGACATGTACTTGTTCATGTTCCCTGCTGATGGGACCTGAGTCATTGCAGGCTGAGGTTACTAATTAATCCCAACCAATGGTTTGTCCTTTCAATTAGCAGCCCCTTAGATAAGCTGTTTGGTTGATCTACAGCTGCCTTGTGGGAAATACCCATTATGCAAGTTTTATGAATCTGACCCCCTAGGCCAGTTACAAAGTTATTTCAAGGAGAGGAGCTGATCTGATTTGCAGAGTAATAGCTGCATGCAGTGCTCTAGGACAAATCCTGTCAGGTAACTGCAACAGAAAGCTGGTGTCAGCACCCAAAGGAAGAGGAGAAATATGCCCTCAGCCTGGCATGCTGAAAGTTCCACCTCTGAACAAAAGCCTCTCTCACAATATCTGCGTTTCTGGCAACTTGGGAAAGGGTGCTCATACACACAGTATGAGCTAAGCCTGAAGAGTCTTAGTTACCCTTTAGGTGTATGTTATTTCCTAACACAATGGTGCAACACACCTTCTCTGCCCAAGGGTTATCAAAACATGCCAACGGGGAAACCAGAAGTGCACTTTGTGTGAGAGTGTAGAGGCCCAGAGCAAGATACTGAACTTGTATGGAGTGTAGTTCTGTCAATCTGCCCATCCATTTTCTTCTCCTCAGATTCAGTTTTCTCCTATTTCTCCAAGGCATCATTATTACCCTTCATTTTTGTCAGTGGCTTCACAGAAGACTGAACTTAGCCTTGGGATATGACAGACAGAAGCAGCCTATCTCCCCTGCTTATCCAGACTAAGACAAGAGGCCAGATCCTGTGCCTACTTAAATTTACCCTGTAGAAACTGAAGACATAAACTAAAGTGGAACTGAAGCAGTGAAACGGAGAATGTTGCTCTAAATCTCAGCTGTGGCTCTCTCTGAGGAAGACACTTGTCCCTCCTCAGCACTCATGAGTGGAGTCTGAGCTTATCACTTCTTTTTTACTCCAAGCCCCACTGCCACCAAGAGACCAAGGCATAAGAGCACTGGGATTAACCTGTATCCTTTAATACTTTAATACTATCCTATTAGCAAGGTGCTTAAATATGCTGAGGAATTTAAGAATGATTCAAATGGCACACTCCAAGACTTTTAGCACTTGGGAAGAAAATAGTTTTTGACTGATGGAGCACAATTCTTTTCCCAGCTGTACCTTTGTGACCTGCACATGCTGGTAATGTAATGGAGGGGACTGCAGGGCCTCCAAGGGATTTTTAATTTCAAAATGGATGGCAGATATCCATTCACTAATAAATCATCTGTAGCACTTCTGCAAGAAAGAAAAAAGGCTCAAGGCATCTAATTTTGGTCTTGTGTACTTTCTCCCACCCTCTGGCTTCATAGAGTTAACAGAGTAGAGTCAGAGTAGGGGTGGGCAGATGATCAACCACATTAATAGTTGAGATGTTTTGTTTATATAAATTTCATTTTAACTCAGTGCATAGTGAGAGATTTATCAGTATTATTTTTTCCCAGGACCTTATTCTTGCACTTCTTTTTCATGGCACTACTTTCTTTTGGGCAAGAAAAGTCATATAGATTTATTGCCTTTCTCTTCTCTGTGCAACCTTACCTAATAAGACCATTGCAACGCTGCAGCCTGTGAAATTAGCCTATGAACTCCTTGTATCCTGGTCTGTCTGTCTCAATATTCCTCAGATCAGCCTGGTAAGAAGACTTAACTGTGAACACATCTGTCTTCTTCTTATAGATTACTGTTGGTGTAAGTAGCAGACTAGTGAAATGCAGCAGGGGTTTCTGCTTCACATTCAAATTGCAGTGCATTTCTTTCTTTCTCTTTTCATTCAGTAGGGCATCCACTAACATCCCTAAAATCAGCAGCTACAATGTACACAGGCAGCACATAGCTATTGATGTGTCTATGAATTTTTGGACGGTACTGCAAGAGCAATTTCATTGTCTCACAGCAATAACACTCATTTGCACAAAAGCCCATTTTATACCTACAGTTTGGTTGTGGCAATAGAAACAAAAGAGAATTAATGGGTTCAGATCCAATGCAGTGATAAATATTGACAGTAAAGTGGTTTACTGTCTATCTACTGATGTTTTAAATTGATCTACAGGTGTTTTATGTACTTGCAGCTTGTCCTTCAGCAGAGATACTGAATGTAAGGTCATGGCCTCGCCCTGTTCTGTATCACTCCTTGAGTTGCTATATGACAAATACAATAAGTGACACCTCTGCACAAGTAACTGGGATGCCAGGGCTTTATTAAATATTTGGATGTCTAGACTTTACATATGTGTATCAGTTTATGCTTTATTCACTTCAAACAAATCCCACTAGTGTCCTTTCTTATGCATATGAGTACCATGAGATCTCTCTGTCTCCCAGTTTGCATGCGTGAGTTGTGCCAGGCTCAAGAGAACTAACACATGCTCATGGGCAAGGAGAAACAATCCATTTTAAAGTTACATAGCCAGTTATTTTTTGGAATTATAGAGTGAGTTCTGTGGGGTTTTTTCACCCCTGGCTACTGTATTTTGGACAGTTACCCTCAAACTTTACCATGGTACTTAATGCCCATGCGGGGAACTTGCTTTTCTTTTGACTGTTTGCACGTTTTAGTGGTGTCTGTATTAACCAGACCCCTACAGAGTAAGAAGACATTCAGAATAACTTGGTGGGTCAGACTAACAGAATGAGGATGGATGCTTTGTGCTGCAGGCACTGGCCTGGTGTTGAAAAATTTGGAGCTCACTTCCTGGCTGTATCACAAGTCTATGATGGTTGGCAACTCTCCTAGGGCCAATTTTTTTCCAGTGCCTAAAGTACCGGTTATCTATTGGCATTTTCAAAAGCGGTAGGGAGTTGGCTTTCATGGGGCTTTTCAGCATTCCTATGGAAAGCACAGCTCTGAGTCCAGCAAGCCTTCCAGGAGTCACCCTTATTCTTCTCCCTACGTGCTGATGCCATGCCAGAGTAAGGGCATCCCAGACATCTTCAGATCTTCAGATTTAACTCTTAAAAACCAAGAGAAAAGGTATATAGAGAGGTCTTAAGTGTGCAGGGGTCCCAAAAGATACTACAGTAAAATTTCCTTTTTAAACCAGACTCAGGATAAAGGTGTGGCTAATATCACAACCTTGTGCCTAAATTACAGCTAGGAGTGAATGGTGGCAATTTCTATCTCAAGCTTTGAGTGACTTGCAAATTGTCCTCCACCATGGAGGATTGCATTCCTAGAGACACCCAGGTAACAGGGTCACAGTATAAGTAACTAAAGGTATCCAACAGAGTTTTCATGTACAATGCCTTAGTTTCCTGCATAAGGCACTAGTTATTAAAAGTATTTTTATTGATTTAAGCTGACATGACAGGTTAAAATTATTTTCTAAGTTCGGCACTCTTAAACTGCTAACAACAAGCAATAATAATAAAAATTATATGCCTAATTTTTATGGTAAATAATCACAATAGAAGCAAGTTATCTGTTACCCAAAAAAGTTTGCAAGTAACTATCTATCTTGAGACAAGAGGAAAGTTATTCCCTATGCAGGGTAGACAGAGCTCCTGTGCTCCTGTTTCTCACTAATCTTGCAGGGATTGGGAATTCACAGCACTTGAGTTGTCGCAGCCCGTGTTTAGGTGGCGTGTTTCACATCTGACTACGCTGTCAGGTACACTGAAGTGGCTGCTGAAATAAGATGCCCGAGAACCCACTCAGCCAAGACGTACCATCTGCTTCCTGATGACTGACAACAGTGAACGTCTCTTGCGCTCCTGCCAGTGGAATTCTCCCTTTCAAATCACATTGTGGAGTGCCAGAGTCATTCCCTGCCATGTCATTAAAGCTGGGAAGGGCTCAGACTTTTTATTTAACTAGAAATTTTGCAATTTCTAATCTTGTCTTTTTGGTCCAGAAAAGTGAGAACAACCCAAGTACATTTTTCTAATTTTCTACATAGAAGTTTTTTGCCTTTTTTTTTTTTTTTTTCTTTTGTTCAAGGAAGGAGTATTTTTTTGAAAAGTAACTTTAAGTGGGAAAAAAAAAGGTTTCCTCAACAATTGTATGAATTATATTATACATATATAAAATATGATATATAATTAACATATATCACATATTTTATATGAATTATAATACATTATTATACATATATATTATTTTTTCCTAAATTATGTGGAACAAGGTTTTTCTTTAGTGCCTTCTTCAGCAAAATATTTAAATGCAAATATTCACTCAGCTCTGATTCTATTGCTGTTATATACTTCTCTGCTTCGGTGTGGTGGTGGACTGTTCAGTGCAGTGCAGACTGTGGACTGTTCACATAGCAAGTGTCATTTGGTCAAAAATAGTAGGTAAAAATTGTACTAGATTCTATGGATTATTATCAGAAAATACATAGGATAGAATAACCTTCTGCTTGCAGAAATCATTTAATTTCTGTCAGTCTCCAGCAGCCCAAGAGAGGGACTGACTACCCAGGTGGAACTCACATCAACTTTCTATCAGATTTCTGAAATCAGAATATGTCAGTAGTCCTAAACTGGGAGCATAGACCAGCACTTGTTTAACAAATTGTTGACATCCATTGACACAAATACCAAATGGGGCATTTTTCAGCCATGGCTGAAGAAATCAAATTGCAAGCAGACACCAAAAGACATGGTGTCACTCCCTCTGTGTCCCTTCTGATCTCCATAACTGTTTGGATGTCCCACCCTTTCTCTTGCACTGGAACTGGAGCTTGTTTCTCCTGGTGAGCCAATTTCCATCTCTAAAGAAACAGAAGGCAAATTGTTTTGGTTTTTTATTTGTCTGTGTTTAGGGGTTTTTATGTAAGTTTGGTGTAAATTTTTAAACCTATGTAGCTGGGTGAGAGGTTGACTGTCAATGCTTTCTGCCTGTTTCTGTTCCTTCACCTCTTCCTCAGCTGTGCTAGCCCGGGTATTTTTGCCTCCATGCCTTGAGCTACCTCAAGGGATTGGTACAGGTTTAAAATAACCTAGTAAAAATGGCTATTATTATTCTGGATCAGTTCTCCCCACAGTGTCACAAACAATTGTAACAGGATGCCTAAAGGGAGATGGAAGAATCTGGGTGGTCAGGAGAGGGAGAGGAAAAGGGCGCAGGCTGCCAAAGCAAATGGATGTCAAATCTGCCCTTAGCATGCACTTGCATACCCACACAGGGAGGTAAAGAACTGGTATGATACAAATTCACATCCTAGCTTTGAATGCATTTTCCCCTCAATGTAGATGCAACCTTAACTACTGTGATGATAATAAACAGTTCCACTGATGGAGCTGCTGAGAAGCACTTGAAGGAGTTTGCTGTTCTTTAGTGCCTCTGGAGTAAGAAGCACAAAGGAAGCTATGCTAATGCACTATCTGCTCTGCTCTTTGGGATTTATTTATTCTTCCATTTAAGACACAACTTGCAGCTTCAAGTAGCTGAAGTGTGGACTTAAACATAGGAAAAGACTGTGTATATTATACAACATAACCTCTAAGTAGACTATCAAGTCTAAATGGTTTCTTTCCATTGTATTGTGTGTCTAATAAAGCATTATACATTTTGAACTCTACAGTATTTTCAGCCTGAAATTTCTGTATATGTGCCATTATAAACCATGACAGGGAATCCTATACAAATTCTGAGTTTTATTAATACATAAAAGCACATACGTAAAATGGCTGAAAGTACTCTGAATTTAGAGCTCTTAGGAACAAATATATGTTACTAGGAGTCTCTAAGCACTGGCAACACTGCTTAGGTTACATACTGAAATTTCTTGTGTCATTTAAGACTGTTGTTTCACTTGAATCTGAAATGGCTTCAATCCCCCAAAAAGGAGATGCAGGTAAGGCACTTTATTCAGCAAGATGCGGGGAAGCTGACAGACTCGTGTAAGTTTTCTCTTCTGCTCTTGGCTAAGTGGATTTACTATTGTAACATATTTAAAAAAATGTTTTCCTTAATTTTTTCGGTGCATATTTGATACTTCTGCTCCCCAAGACTTGCTCATTCATGGTGATCTGCTAGTGGAACTAAGTAGTTTTCACATAGTGTGGTCATCCTGCTCTTTGCTCTATTTGTACGGTTTCACAAGCATCTGCCCCTCCAACATAAAATGCTGGGAGCTTAAATGCATGTCAGCTGCATCATCTGCAAATTATTCCTAATGAAATTTGGCTAAAGTGGTCAGAGCTGCTGCAGACTAAATGAAACTGCCACATGTTTTTGACAGTTGAGATGACAGTCCAACGCATCTCATAGCTCAGGATGGCATGCATCATTAGATTTGTAAAATGTGAAAGAGAAGCCTATGTTAGAAGCTACTGTCCTTCAGGCTCTCATGTTATCTTTTCATTTTCCTTGAAATTCAGACAAAGTAGAAGCCTTGAAAGATCAACCATGCACAGATTTGCCAGCTATTTTAAAAAAAAAAAAAAAAAAGGAAGGCAGAAAAAAGCAAAAATCCAAAATAAACCTGATGGTATTTTGCTCTTTAAAAAAATCCTGTTGTATTTAATTTCAGTGGAGTGGGATGAATTGCAAATGGACAAAATTCAGAACACAAGTGACTGGTGTTGGTGTAACACGCAGAGCAGGAGAAAAAAAGACGTTAAGGACTTTCCCTTTTGGTGCATTTTCATACTCTTTTACAGTCTTTCCAGTGGCTGCCCACATGGAAGTGAAATGTGTATCTAATTGAACATTCTAGGTTATATTTTATAGGAGAATTTCTTGTAATGAAACAGCTCAGCTGGATAGCCAGACATCCCACAGCATCCACTTCCGTCCAGAGTTGGCATTTGAAGTCTTGAAGTAGGAACAGCCCAGTTAAAGCCTTTAATATATCTTCTGTGCCTTGTAAGTCTCCTTGTAGACTCCAGAGCTCGCAAGTCTCTCATCACGGCTGTCAGGGAGAGTAAGGTAAAGACAGAAATACGCTATCACATGAGAATTTTCTTCTCAAGGCAGTGGGGACATTTTACATTCATTAGAATACTCTGTGGCTTAGTTTACAAGTTCTCCTTAACAGGCAGCACTCTGCATGTCTACCACCACTTAGATCCCCTTATCATATATAAGAAATATTTACAAATCTTAATCTCTCCTGGTTTTCTTTGAGATGACAGATCCATTAAAAAGAAAATGTGTGAAAAACTTGTGCTGTGCAAAATAATGTTTGAAGAACATACAAAAACTAGAGAAATGTATTTTTTGTGGCTTTAGTAAATGGACGCTTGGAGAAACAAGTAATAATATAATAATAAATCTCTCTCAGCACGAGGTGACAATGGGTAGACTCCTGAAATGGAGTAAAGATCCTGTGTCCAGTTGTGTCAAAGGAATTGGGCTGACTGACATCACCACAAGTGGGAAGGGCATGGGGATGTACATCAAATATATCCTACAACAAAAACAGAGGAGGAAACAAAAATCAACCTCTGAATAACTCCCTCCTGGTTAGAAATGTGCACTGGGCAAAGTAGATATAAATAATAAATCTTCAGCTCTAAAAATTATGTTCTTCATTTTCTGTAAAGTGAAATATTTAAATGCATTTTATTAGAACTTTAATTCCCTCTTCCCCATGTGCTTTTCCCTCGAGAAAAGTTCATAAATATTTCCTTGTTATTTCACTCTTTCTTAAGTTGCTTTTTGTAAGGAACTTGGAAGAATTTTTTTATTCCCTGTGAATCCTGTCTCTCTTCTCTTTTGTTCCTTAGGTCAAGAATGTTTGTTGTGATTTAACCCCAGCTGGCAATGGAGTACGGCACAGCTGCTCACTCACTCCCCCATTCCTGGAGGGATGGGAAGGAGAAGTGGAAAAAGGTAAACCTCATGGTTTGAGATAAAAACAGCTTAAGAATTGAAATAAAGTAAAACATATTACAACGCCTACTACTACTACTAATGATATGGAATTTCCCTTTGGCCACTTTGGGTCACCTGTCCTGGCCATGGAAAACTCTTTAACTTGGGGTAAAAACTTCTTAGAAACAACTAAAATATCTGTGTGTTATCAACATTATTCTCATATGAAATCCAAATCACAGCACTGTACGAGTTACTGGGAAGAAAGTTAACTCCCAGCTGAAACCAGGACAATGTGACACAGTAACACAGGGCTTTTTCTATTCTGTTTGTTCTTTAATTTCCTTTCTTTTTCTTGTTCCGTGGTTATGTTCAGTATTTCACCCTTGAGCTGTCTGTTCAAACTGCATCCTCAGCACACTGACCACTTACATTTAGCATGTCATCTCCTGCAAAGTAATTACATATTTATTTGCATACTGATGCTAATTTTTTATGGTCACTTTTTTTAACCCTGACAGTTATTACAGAATAATTTTCTTAACTTCTCAATGAATGTTTAAAGTGTTATTTTGTTCCTCTGAAAAGCAATAGCTCTTCTTTGTGCATTGCCCTCTGCTATTTGGCTTGGAGAAGGGCCCTGCTCAAAAAGTTTCCCTTTTTTTTAATATTTTTTTTTAAGCCTGTAAAATTCTGTTTTGTTTGAGTTATAAACCAGTTAGAAATGTGAATTTCCTTTATTATCTGTTCATTGAATTTTTCAGAAACTTACAAAATGTCCACTTAATTGTGAGTGCCCCAAGCCACCCTCAAAGTGCTGGGCCAAGGCTGGGACCAGAGTCCGTGTCCTGCTGCCGGCTGCTTGTGGTTTTGCCTACTTCAATATTTTACTCTGGCTTGAGGCTCCAGTTGCAGCCTAGAAAAACCAACCATCTCAGCACTATTCTATCCAAAGGCAGTTGGGAGCAGCAGGCAGCAGGCTAGCCAAGAAGTGGCACTTCTCCACAGCTACCCTGTTGGATCCAAAACCAGCTCTGGATTGCAAATCCTCCTGTTCTGTTCCAGTAGTGATGAGGGCTGAATTGGTTGCAGATAATAACATCATCCAGGATGGGGGCTTGCCAGCCCCTGCCTCCAGCTGACCTCGACACTGCAGTCAGACTGCTCATCTTCACTCCAGTGGGATGAAGCAGTTAAGAACTTGTGGAGACGAGAAAACACCTTCCATTTCCTCATCAGCCTGTGAGGCTGCAGACAAGGGGAAGGAAGAGCACACTCAGCCTCTTGGGGTCTCAGCAAAGGGAATAACAACGAACTCTCTTCCTCTCAAAACAGAGTAAAGGAGGAAGACGGATGAAATTTGGGTTAGTTCTAGACTAAATGAGGCACCAGGTGGTAGCTCTGGAGCAGCAGAGCACCACAATCCCACGAGGGCCTGGCACGAGCATTTCTGCGCTTGAGCAGACAAACTGCTCTGCTCCTTTCACATCTTCCCCTCACCAGTTTGGACTACCTTCACAAAGAAACACATACATAACTTTCAACAGTTAATATTGACAATTGTGATTTCCTTTAGCAAAATAAAACAATATTGCCATAAATTACCATAATTCCCACAGCTTTACAGTCCTCAGTTGTCCAAAGAAAATGTAAAGTTACTAGAAACCACAGCAGCCCTTGAGAAATGTTATCCTATTAAATAAATTAGAAATGTTTGCAGTCTCCAAAGTACTACTGCATTCATAAACAGGAATTATGAGGAGTACTTCTTGGGCTTTAAAATTTTACAGAGAATTTGCGAACAGATGGTTTAATGTGACCATCTCTGGTAGCAGAACAAAGCTGATCTAGTCCATAACTATTAACATTAATAACTCTTGTAGATAAAGGGAGTTGCCTTTCTCAAAGAATCAAATTCTCTCACTGCATCTTTCTAAAATAATTCCCAGCACATTTATTGTTTGTTTTCTCCAAGTACAAGTGGTGGCCTGATCCAAACCTTGTTGCAGCCTGAGGAAAGACCCAGTCTCACTGAAGCTAGAATAACTTCCTGAAGAGTTTGGCAGCATGAGTGCAGAAAAGCTCTTTCTGGTTTTATTTTAGGACTTCTTAAAAATGTTCTTCCGTTTTCTATTGGAGTTTGCCTGCTTTGCAGTCCAAACATCCCATCTGTACATGTATTAGCATCTAGGTTGTCTCTGTTTTGCCTCCAGCTGCACTGAGAGACTTTCCAAGTTCTAGTTGAAAATTAGTTTTGCCCCTGATTTTACTTTATTCTTGACATCAGCTCTTTAAAGTACAAAGGCAGATTTTTGGCACCACTTTTTTCACAAGGCAGTAGTGTCTTGATGTTTAAAACAGTCCATATTCTCACAAGGGCACACAACTAAAAGAAACAAGTATCTGCCTTGGTTCAGAAAACAAGAAGTACAGAATGGTGTAAAAATTCAAAGGACTTACATTTATTATAAAACCCAACCCACTTGTTAGAAGTATTTTTTTTAGGATTTTTTTTTTCACTGTTCCCGTGGGATTTTGATATTAATGGGGTACTTTGTTTCATCATAACATTTCTCCTCCCCCTAAATTAAACCTGAAGCTAGACACAAGGCATCTGTCTCTACACATAGAAGCTGCGCGGAAAACTTAACACAGTTTCAGAGCTGCAAGCTTTTCCGCTTAAGGATATTACTAAGGAACCAGATGGAGAATAGTTTTCCATAGTTAACCATCTGGGCCCTGAAATGATACACTTTGCCCTAAGCATTACTATGGGAATTGACTTCATGATGGGAAAAAGCAGAGAAAAAGAGAAAAGCAGAGAAGGAAGAGCATAATGTTTTATACTGTAAAAAATGCAGCCAAAGAGTCACCATTTTGTCACACATTGCAGTTTCCTCATCTCTGTTTGTGTTTATAACCTGTGGGACAAAAGTAAGAGAAAATAAGACTGTCATGGTTACTATAGCGTGACAAACAGCTGTGAAAGAAATCAGAGACGGTATTTTGCTTTTAATGGAAGTTTGATTGAGTTATTAGATGTCAAAGTGCAAGGGAGTAAGGCAACACTGTTTTTTACACTGATATGTAATTTTAGGTGGATTTAGGTGCTGGATTAATTTTTTGAGTTCTGCACTTCAGGGCTTCCAACCAGTGTTGTGTCCACAGCTGAGAAATGCGGTGGTTTGCGGTGACCAGAGAAAAGTAAGAACTATGGGATATTACACTAGGCTTGTGGAAAACATCAAATGCCAGGTAACTAGATGGAGTCAAAGCAAAATCTAGAATAAGTGGATTTTCTGAGTAGTCCTGCTGTATGGTCTTAATGAGAAATCTATAGGTGAAAAGTCTTTAGATGTTAGATATAAAATAGTACTGGAACTGGAAGACAGAACAAAGATCTTTTTTTTCTTAAGTGTCCATGAGGGTCTAGAACTGCCTTGTTGGTTGCAGTCTTTAGTTGAGGTTTTACAAGCTGTCCAGGTGTTCTGGCTTTCTTCCTGCTATGTTGATTCTCCAGCACCTAATATTTTGCTATTGTCTGCTGAGCGCTTCTCTCTGCCAGGACAGTTATAGGATCATTTTACTCCAGCTATTATTCACCTGCCTTTGCAGAGTCTGTAGGAACCTACTGGAGACAGTCTTTCCTTCTGTCACTTTTTGAATGAAGGTTGACAATGGCTTTGCTTTCCTTAGTAAATTTGGCTAAAATTGTAGACCTAAAAAAAAGTATAAAAGGTAAATAAACCAATAAAACAGGTTCATCTCAAAGTTCTGCTGAGTTTTGAAGTACTCAGGTAATGCAGGTTAGCTCTAGTGGGCTATTTAATAGTGTGAACCTGAATAACAAGTTACTAAACATCACTAAGCAAATGTCATTAACCTCCATTCAATATTAGGATGTTTTACAGGGTTTTCAAATATAGCTTGCTTTTTTATGTGTTTGACAGGTCAAGAGAAGTATTAAGTAGTTATAAAAACCCTGAGAACAGGCATTCAGCACATTCCTAGGTGGGATACATTGAAAGAAACAAAAAGTTTAAAATTTTCATGACCTTCATCTAGACAGGACTGACATTTTTCTTGATATATGTATGTTGCAACTGTTCTGTAAAGAGAGAAAACAATCCTTGTAATGGTTTAAATCACTGTTGTATCTTGCACTTTAATGAAGTCCCACAGCACTTCAGCCTGCTGGCACTGGGTGTGTTCATGCGTGTTTATTGCATCTGGATGTTCACAAGGAAATAACAGATAGAACTAGTTATCAGGTAATCATCAGCTTATGAACAGATTGTTTCATCTTGCCACAAGAAAATCTATGTGGTAAAATCTGTAATGATTGCTTTTTGTTACTTTGTGTCACTGCTGTGGAACAGGCTGTGTGCTTTGATGTTGAGATTGGCTTCAGGTTATTGATGGAATGAAATAGTTTATGTGGGTGATATCGCACAGATAGGTGCATATCTCACTCTTAAACTACATTTTTATGCGAATGTAATTAAGAAAAATAATAATAAACCCACAAATAATAAATCCTTTGCTTCATCACTGTTACACTGCAGGACAGGAAAACATGACTTGTATGAAAATCTTGGCTTGGCAATCATAACATGTGGCCTGCAGAAGACAAGGAGGTCATGCAGGTAAATAGATTACTGTTCTCAAAAACATTTACTCCTTCTTATTAGTAGTATATTTTTTTTTCTGGAATTTATTGTTTTATTGGAAGTTTGTCCAGTTAAGGCACGTTGAACTGACACACTTCCCATTCAACTGCTAGCAGAGCCTTCAGTTGAGCTTGTGTTGTTCCTTTCTTGGCAGCTGACCTGTTGGTGATCCAGCTGCTTCTTAATGAACAAAAATATAAGTAATAATTTATATCTTACAGCACAAAATACCGTGAAAAGTGTGAGGAAAATTATTTTGACTTTAAGGAGGAAAGTTGTTAGGTTGCAAGGAGAGACAGAAATCTACCCTAACCAAGGAGAAATGTCTGGTTTTGCTTTTCTTTTGTGCAAGCCTTGCGCTAAAAAGGATGCTTCACTGCAAACAGCTGCTTTGAGGCAGCTCAAAGAGAACAATGAAAAGTTGCCTTTGTGTCTGAAAAGGAATTCTTTTCAACAGTTTTATCCTAGAATTTTATTTGCCTAAAGACCTGTTCCTCTGCTGTAAATCTCACTCTGCCCTTTTCTGCCCACACTCAGCACAACTTATAGCTCATGAAATTCATAATTGAATTGCGAATGACATCATTCAGGACATATTTTTTTAAAAGACAGACTTAAACACTGTTTGTTTTGTGCACTCAAACTGCTCTTGGCTATCTCTTCTGCAAGATCTGATGAGAAGACTTTCACCAGGGACACGTGAACCTTGGCCTGATGTTTCTTAGTCCTTCAGTACCACATTGCTGCAGCACCTCTCCTCTGAGGGCGAACCTGGATGACAGCCTCACTCAGTAAAAAGGGAAGGTGACATGTAAGTTAAAGTGGCAAAAAAAACCCCCAAATAAGACAGTGTTATTTGTGAATATTTAAGACTAAGCAAGGTGTTGAAGGATTTCTGTGAAATCATACCCCATGGTTCCTTTATTTGCCTACTCCTGAAAACTGTGACTTTCCTTGTACAAATAGCTCTGTGTAAGAGATGGTCCATGGTTTCAAGCCTTAAGTGATACTCACAGATGGCATCTTAAGAGTTGGCAATAGATCCTTGGTCTCTCAAGCTAACCCTGCTGTATACTGAGTAAGAAACAGAAAAGGTCTGCCTGCCCTACACGTCTCAAACTGCAGGGAGATACCAAGGAAGGTTTTGGGAAGGTTTCAGATGGCCAGATTCTGCAGTAGAGACATGAAGACATTGAAATCAGAAGTCAACAAAGCCCTTATTCTCTCTCTCTTTTTTTTTTTTTAACGCAGTTCTCAGGCTGCAATCAGACCCCTACTGCTTCAGCTAAAAATAAACCCAGAGAGACCTTTTGTGCACAGAGGATAGAGACTTCCTCAAGAAGAACTTTAGATCAATTACTGTAAGTTGCCTTTTTGCCATTCATGAATCTTCAGAAGTGGCTGCTGAGTGTGTGCCACTGCAGTGAAGTCAGGGCTGCACTGGATCAGCTTCAGCATCCTGCAATGCACCACCCTGGGAGGGACAGTGCCCAGTGAGGTGAACTCCATTTGCTCAGAGGGTCCGTTCTCGCTAATGGGAAGTGGCATGAAATACTCAATCATCATTAAGTGGTCAAAGATTTCAATGTGCTCATAAAATTGCATCTAGAGTAATTGAGTCACTCAGTGTGAGTGTCTCTAATTGTCTTATCACAGTGTTCCTCTGGCTCTGAAAAATGAGAGAATGGCATGTTTTATTAAAAGACAGAATTTATAGTAACTTGACTCTAGAAGCCCAAAGCCTGCACAGGCTGAGACTGTGACACAGGGACTTAGATTTACTCTTTCTAATGTTTGTTTAAATGCATTGTGAACATTTGAAAAACATGCCACATTTAGAAGTTGTCTGGGTTTAGTTTTACAAGCAGTGTAGGAAGCGTGATCAGACATTTTTGTCTTCTTAAAATAGATGTGGAACTGAATACTCTAAAATTTGTGAATACTTGAAACAAGGTTTGATATCAGAGATGATTTCAAAGTCCTGAACCAAACACCTTGTGGAAATAGAGCTCCTGCATTTCATTGTGATTTCTCTTAATGAACTATAGAGCTAAGTCAGGGTAACCATTGCCACGCAGTGCTGTATGTACAAAAAAAAAAGTTTTTTAGACATATAGGGGAAAATGTTTCCTGGCTAACTGTTAAACACCAATTACCTTGGGCTGGAGTTTGATTAAAAAACCTCTGGAGCTGAGAGAATGTCTGGGGGAGACATGGTTGTGGGATGCCATAGCTCTGATTCTCTTCCCTCCCCTCAGCCTCCACCTCTAGCTGCTGTTTGGGATGGGAAACTGAGCTAAAAGCACCTTTCTCATGGGCTGAACACTGTTGGTAGAGCATGGTGCCATTAAAACGCCTGAAAATCTATTTATGCCATGTAGAATTCACAAATGACAGGTTTTAACTGTTTTAGTTCCCCTTAATGATGTTAAACAAAACACAGTCCTGTGTATTCTATCATATTTTTTTCCTCCCTGATCCTACATATTGTGCTGTTTTCGGTTCTTTTCATGTTCTTATTTTTTCTCTTCACGTTCACCTGCTTTAACTCAGTTTGCCCAGTAAGATCCCTCAAACAGGAATGATCATATAAAAAGTATAGTGTGAACACTTACCTTTTATTCTTGGACAAATTGCTCACTGCAAGGTAGAGTGTATCCAGAATTGCTATACATAAAACAATGGCATTTTTATTGTGTTGTGATGAGAATAGTTCACCTTGCTGATGACCTCAGGAAGGCAGACTGTTTCGCACATGCAATTTTAGCTCATTGAGATTTCAAAGATCCCTTTCGAACATAAATCACTAAAAGCCTTCTATCAGCACATTGACTCTTTGTTCTTCTCTTCTATCATCGAGTTTAACATGCTGATGAAGGCCTGCAGAGAAGGCAGCAATGCCAATATATTTGGCCTGGAGAGAAGAAGACTTTGAAGGAATGCAAAATGAGTGAAGAGAAACTGGGCTGAAATTCAACAACACAGAGAGGAAGAGGGAAAGAAATAAAATTTTAAGACATCAACAGCAAGGCCACAATTAAATTTCAGGCTACCAAAACCAAACAAACAGAAAGCTCAGAGCCAGACTGCAGAACCTGTGTTTTGTTCATGCGATCATATTGATCACAGTGTAAGGACCTGTGTGGGATTGCTCAGTCATAGATGTAGAAATTAAATCTGTCCTCTCTGTGTGGTGGTTTAGCAGGATCTCATCCTCCAGAGACTGGTGTGGTGGGTGCCAGCAACTTGAGCAGAGGTTTATGGTAGCTCTTGCAGTACCTATGGAAAATGATTCATAGAAGTGAGTACTCAGCGCCTTCAGGAGAGAAGTTACTGTGGTATCATCAGGATTAGACTAACCCATACAAAGCAGAAGCATGTAATTTGTAAGATCTTCTGATGTTTCCAGTCGCAGTTGGGGAACACCTGCAAGTCTGTCTAAACTCCAGTGTCTAAGCTCATTATTCCTTACAATGTAGCTTTGGCCTGTAAATTTTTCTAGTTTTGTTTTTAAAGTCACGGTTGGGGGGAACATCATCATTTCCACCTTAAGACACTCGTCCACAACTTAATTTCTCAACTTTGATTCTGCCTCATCTCTCCAAGAGAGGGGGAAACAGGAATCAAATTAACACACGGTAACAAAGAAATTTGTATGAATGTTTTCTTCATATTAATTGACAAGTGGTCTTGTTGAAATGTAAGGGTAAAATGGATAATAATGGAGTTTTCTTTTCAGTTTTTTGCACTGGAGACTCTTTGCAGGCTTCCATCCTCTTGTTTCAGGAGCT
This sequence comes from Cephalopterus ornatus, assembly GCA_013396775.1. NCBI lineage: Eukaryota > Metazoa > Chordata > Aves > Passeriformes > Cotingidae > Cephalopterus > Cephalopterus ornatus. Next base: position 312,414 of record VZRE01015382.1, read on the forward strand.
GCTAGGAGCAATGAATTTCTAGGCTGCAATCCCACCCCAGCACTGGAACCAAACTCTTAATATCCTCAGAAAGCAATTCTTTTCTCACAATGTCCAACTTATCAATGAAGGGAAAAGAGAAAGGAAGGATGTTGTTTATTTGTAGCATCTCTTTGTATCGGCCTCTGCATAGAGAGTCTTTGTTCTGTTACATCTTAAGCATTTGTTCTTGAAGAGGCTCATATATAGAATGCCATTGGAAAAACAGGAGGCTCAAAGCACTGAAGACAACCAGGAAGCTTTTAAAAACAAGTAAAAGGAGATGCAAACAAGAAAATGACAAACTGAAATGGAAATCTCAAAAGTAAGGAATTTTTAAAATCCGTATTATACTCAATAAACAAAACAAAAGCAAAACATATAATCCTTTTTAAATTTGCAAAAAGTTCTTATCAACAGTTAAATCCTCAGCGAAAGTAATTAGTTACTTTTTTGTGATGAAGAAATGGATCAACCTTTGGCAGGCAGCAAGGAAAGGATAGGAAAGTAAGTACGGGACAGTATTGGACAGAAGTGTGGACAAAGGAGTTGCCTACAGAGTGGCAAGGCAGGGTTAGCTATAGCAACAGGCCTAAAGAGCACACATGCGCATTAGTTTCAGGAAATGAGCAAAGAGATCAGCGAACCTTTTAAGTGACATTTAGAAAAGTTCACCATTTCAGGAGCGATTCCTGAGAATCACAAAGCAGAAAAAAAATCTATATCTAGAGAAAAGACACTGCTTTCTGCTTTAGATTTATTGCTTTCAAAAAATAAAAGAATTTAGCTGGGAAAACTAATCTGGCCATGACCCTTCAAGCAATTATTTAGACTGAGTGACTGCAGAATTAGATCCTTGCTCACAACACGTTTCCCTGTTCCATGGAATCTGACTTCAGTACTCAAGTCGGTTCATCCACTGAGTCCCACTGAAGCCCAGGGGAGCAGAATGTAGGGTTGTGACCTGTTTTTCATCTTTCTGATGGCAAATTTGTCAATGCACTTAACATGACCCAGAGGCCTTAGTCAGAAGCCAAGAAGCAAAAAGCAGCTTTACCCATGGGCTGTTTCCCTTCGTGGTGCACGCAGGACAGGAATTTGTCTGTGCCTCCATGTGCTGCAGCAGGGTCTGAGAGACAGGACCCCGGTGTGACCCTGGTTAAAGCCTCATGGCAGGTAGTACATGACCACAGAACTGTTACTGCCAGCTTTTCAGAGGAAACACAGGAGTCCTGACACACTGTGCCTCAGGCAGGTGGATGATGCCCTGCTGCTGGTACCCTTTGGCCAGAGAGGCTGTGAGATACTTTCCCAGGATCAAGCTGCTGTCAGACCATGCTCTGGAGATGTTCAGGGAAGATGGACCAATTAAACTTCAGCACATTTTATGAGGGGTCCCAAAACTGGTGGAGTTTTCAAAGGTATGGGTGTACACAGGCCAGAAATTATGAAAGTGCTGCCACTGATTTCTAGCCTTGGCTGTTGGGACCCTCAAAAATTGAGTATTCATTGAAGTGTTTCCACTAGTTCCCAAATTAGAAATGTGTTCCTAGATAGCTAATCCAGCACAGAGCCTTCTGTTACCACAGTTTCTTTATAAATATTAATAATTTGCCACCAAGTAGATTCACTGTGAAGCTAAATAAGCTACTGTGCTGTACTACACATTAATCTTATTGGAATCTCAGCGGGAAAGGGGAAGCAAAATACTTCAGTGAGAGATTAGACCAGGTTATTCTCAATGGAAGATTAATCCAGAAATAGTCTCTACATTTTCTAGTCATTTACCCAGCAAAAGAACTTATTAAATAGTTTCTAAAACTGCAGGAAATGGGAAGTTTTCCTTGGCAGTTGTGCCATACTTTATTCCTTTTTTCTGTTCTACTATTTTTATTCTTTACATGATAGCTTCACCAAAAAAAAAAAAGTTGAGTGTAAAAGACTTGGAAGGTTCATATTTTTCAGTAGACTTAAGACAATAAAGATGAAAGGAACTTAATATTTTTATTTTATTACGCTCACTTTGAGAAAAGCTTTTTTTTTTTTTTTTTTTTTT
>VZRE01015383.1:1632-15261 GCA_013396775.1 Cephalopterus ornatus
CAAACAGGGGCTCAGAGTCCCAGAGGGCCCTTTTCAGCTCCCCAGATGAGATGCTTTATTTTCTGGCTACATCCTGGGAATGGGGGGAATGGGACATCCCCTTCCCACCTGCCTGTGGCTGTGTCAGGGCTCCTTGGGGAGGTGGCTACAGGAACAGGGCCATGAGAGGGGTCGGAGTTTTTCCCCGGGGTGGTCAGATCCCTGCCGGTCCCATGGGATTTCTCCTCCTCCTCCTCTCTCCCTCTGCCCCGTGCCTGGCAGGTCTCTGACCCAGCCCTGCATCCCTCCATCCCACAGCGTGCTCAGAGCCCCCGGGGGCGCTCCCAGAGGGACAAGCCCCATCCTGGTGCCCTTTCGAGCCTCACCCCCTACACCCCGATGCCAGGGGGAGCCCCCGTGCCCGGTGCCGGGGGCCGAGCTGCGTTCCCGGGGCAGCAGCGATTGGGTGCTATTTTGCTCCGGCCCCTTTGGGCAGCTGTTGCTGTTCATTACGCGGAGCCGGGGCCAGCCCGGGGCTGCCGGCGAGGGGGAGGCGGCGCTGGGCCATCCCAGGTACGGCTTTGCGGGGCTTTGACCCTCCCGGCTGCTCGAGGGGCGGCCCGCGGCCACCACCCACCGTGGGCAGGGGGGATTTGGGACCCCCGGGGCCCGTCCCGGCGCTGCCGGGTGAGCGTGAACGGGGAGAGAGGGGCAGGCGGGGCGGCTATTTTTGGAAGTTTCTTTGATGTGAGTCAGCGGTAAAAGGCACTCGCAGGAGCTCGTGCAGGAGAAGTCCCGGTGGCAGCGGAGCAGAGCTGATTATTTGTTAAGTGGCTGCGATTTGGGGCGTTTGAGAGAGGGTCCGGTGTGAGGAGTGACCGGGATGGACGGTCGGGCAGGTGTGGGGGGGTTCACTGTGCAGGGTCAGGGTGAGCCAAGGGCTGGAGCTGGACTTGGGGGCTGTGGGCGACCAGCCCTGCCATGGGCAAAATGTCCCTGGCATTGGTGCCCATCCCTGGCACTGGTGGCTATCTGTGGCACTGGTGTCCATCCCTGGTGTTGATGCCCATCCCTGGCATTGGTGCCCATCCCTGGCACTGGTGGCTATCTGTGGCACTGGTATCCATTCCTGGTGTTGATGCCCATCCCTGGCACTGATGCCTGTCCCTGCCCTGCTTGGCCTGGACACTGACTGTGTTCCTGGATCACCAGCTCTGAGCTGGCCCCACAGGACCCAGCCCTGGGAAGGCTGCTCCTGCAGGTGACACAACCCATCCTGGCTGGTGATGGGTATCCTGCCTGGACTGTAGAGCCCCAAAACCCTCCACCTCCTTCCAGTGCCCGGAGCTCCATCTCCTGTGAGGAGGGGACGGCCCCAAACACGGATCTGGTCAGCTCTGGGACCAAGTTAATGCCTCTGGGGAGGAAAGGCTGCCTGCCCCCAGGTCTGGAGGCTGTTTGGGCTCCTCCATCCGTGGGAGGCCCAAGGGGTGGGGATGTGGGAAGAGCCTGGCACCCTGTGAAGGGCACTGAGCTCAGCTGAGGGCTGGGCAGCCCAGCAGGGATGTGGTGGGGTGGGCACCGGTGCTGCCACCCACTCGGGTTTAGTGACAGTCCCCCGATGTGACCTGGCAGCAGGTCCCTGTGTGGTGCTGGAGGAAGATTTGGGTTGCCCTGAAGCCACCAACGAGCTGTTGGGTGGGCAGAGAATGCTCAGAGGTGGCCAAGGAGGGGTGAGAGAAGAGGTACCTTGTCCTCACCATGAGCTGCCGACCATGGCCGTGGCTGTGCCAGCACCACTACCAGAGTGTGTGAGGCTCTGCAGGAGAGGGCTCAGCCTGGCTCTTTGTGGTGATGTGAAATCACAGGGTGACCTCGGGCATTGAGTGGCATCCATGTGGCACCAGCTCCATGGGAGCACCAGCCATGCCCAAGGAGCAGAGGAGCAGAGGTTGTGGCCTTCTGTCTCCCTCAGGCTCATCTGGGCTCAAAACCTGTTCTAAGCCTGTGTGAACGGGTGTGAAGCTCAAAAACATGGGAGAAAAACTCTGAGGAAAAATTCTGCATCTTTGTGCTTTCCCTGGGTCTGGGACCCCTCTGTAGTTACCACAAGAGTGCTGGGGAAGCTCCATCCCTTCCCAGCACAGAAAGGACCAGACACACCATCCCTCAAAGAAAACCAAAGACTGACTTTTTTATTTATTAATTTATTTTATTTTATTTTTATTTATTGAAAGCAAAGATCTTTCAGACCTTTGGTCCTTGGCCAAAAGGTTTCCTCTTATTCATCTGTTTTGCTCCCAGTATCGAGTCTTAGATTTCCTCCTGGGAACTGGTATTTCTTCTCAGTGTTCCATGAGGGGAAAATAAACTGAAAGCAGCTCAAAGGGGGCAAAAAAATTATCTCCTTCTGGTGAGAGCTTGGCAGGACGTGGCACCCAGATCCCAGCAGAGTGAGGGGTGGACTTGGAGGTGCCAGGAGGGCTGAGGGGTGGTGGGATTTGTCGGTGCCTCCTCAGCCCTGTAGCCCACGCAGGGCATAGAACCCTGAGGAGCCCAACACACTCCCCAGCCCTGCTTTGTTTCAGAGCTCTGGGGACCTCCCAGTTTTCTCCCCCACTCCACAGCTGGGAAAAGCCCTGAGAGTCATCCCAGAGCTTCATGATCCTCTGGGGTGTCTTGAGCTCTTCCCTGAGGTCTGATTGCTCCACAGTACCTGGAACGTCTCCTTCTGTCAAGCCTCCAGACACGTGTTCAGGGTGCCCAGGCACCCCCTGGGTTGTTCATCCCCCCGTGTGCCTTGGCAGGGGGGTCACTGTCCCCTCAGACGCAGCTCCACAGGGATGTCCAGGATTTTGGGGCTGAGAGTCCCAGACCTGCCCAGTGCTCCCGTTACCCCCCAACCTCACCAGCCGCTGTCTTGACAGCCAAGGGATTTTTTGCAGCACTAACAAGGGAAACGTGGCTGTGATGTCCCCTCTCTGCAGTCCAGGGGGTGGCATCGACGTGCCCACACCCCCCCACCCCTGGCAGTTCCCAACCTCCCCGAATTTGTCACCCAGTGCCCTCCTTTGTGCTTGTCTTTGTCTTTACCAGATGCCGACACTGGGGTGAGCAGCGGCAGCGACAGAAGAGCAGGAGCCCATGTAAGTGCCCAAAATGCGGGGTGAGGGTGCCAGGGGGGACCGCCGTGCCAGGGCAGGGCAGCGGGATGAGCAGGGGCTGTCCCACGGCATTCCAGCCGGGAAGGCTCTGCGGGGTGTGCAGCACGTCCGTCCCGGGGGAGGCTGAGGTCCTTCAGCTGTCGCTGTCACTGATCCGTGCCCATGGGCAGCTCTGGGTGCCGCTGGCACCAACCACCAAACCCCACCCAGCACCGAGCACAGACCCCAGCACAGCTCCCTACCCTCCCGGCACAGCGACCCTGCCGGCGATCCACCCCGGATCCTGGATCCTGGATCCCACACGCTGCCCTCCGTGGATGCTGCAACCCCTCGGCCCAAACCCACCCCCCAGGGCTGCTCCAGGGGGGGATTCCTCGAGCACAGCCTGGAGGTCCACGGCCACCGGCCCACCCGCGTGTGCCAGGGCCAGCTCGGGGCTAAGGCCAGCTTAGCAGATAAAAAATAAACCCCAATTTGGTTTTAAGGCTGCTGAGGGAACACCTCAGTGACTAGCCGGGTCGGTGCCACTCGGGGCTGGTGGCAGGAGCAGCCCAGCCCCGGGGACAAGGAAAGTGTGGGCACGCCAAGTGTGAGCGGGCAAAGGGACTGGGGGGGATGGCAACAGGATCGGGAGGGGTGGAAAAGGGACTGGGAGGGGTGGAAAAGGGACTGGGAGAGCAAAGGAGTTGCAGGGGGTGGCGAAGGGGCTGGGAAGGGACGCAGGGTCGGGGTCTCTCTCCCGTGTGCTGGGGGGACCCCAGACCCGCACTGTGCCCCCCCAGCCCCCCCGGCCACCTCACCCCCTCCGCGCAGGGACTAGAGGAGGGGAGTCCCCGGTTGGTGTGTGAGCAGGACCCGGAGCAGCCCGAGCTGAACCGAGCTGAGCCGAGCTGAGCTGAGCCGAGCCGAGCTGAGCTGAGCTGAGCCGAGCCGAGCTGAGCTGAGCTGAGCCGAGCTGAGCATGCCAGAGCCGACGCCGCTCGGAGGGGACAGGAAAGCGGCGGAGAGGAAGCGGGTGGAGAAGGTGGGAGCCAAGGCAGCACCTCCAGGTAGGTGTGTGGGGAAGATTCCCTGGAAATTCCCTGCACCGGGATGGCCACCCCGGCCTCAGTGGAGCAATCCCGCGTTCCCAGCGCTCTGGCCACGGGAGGAGCTCTGCTCTCCACGGTCCCCTGGCAGCTCAGGGATATGGGGCTTCTCAGCCACCTGGCAAATCCCCCTCTTCCTCCTCCTCTTCTTCCTCCTCCTCCTCCTCCCATCCTGCCCAGATTTTCTGCCGGAGGGGGAACACGGGCAGAGGTTTTCCCAGCGTGATCCCCAGGATACTCTGATGCCACTGTGGCCCAAATCCCTCGGGCTCAGCCCCCTGGGACACTCTTCTCCCCACTCCTGCAGTGCAAAGCGCTGGCAGGAGCAGGACGGGGACCTCCTACCCCTGCCCCTTCCCTTGCCCCTGCCTGTGCCCCTGTCCCTGCCCCGTCCCTGCTCCTGCCCCTTCCCGTGCCCACATCCCTGTCCCTGCTCCTGTCCCTGCTCCTGCACAGTCCCTTGTCCCTTCCCCTGCCTGTCCCTCTCTCCCTGTCCCAGCCCTTGTCCCTGTCCCTGCCCTCGCCCCTTTCCTTTCTCCTGCCCCTGTCTCTGTCCCTGTCCCCACCCCTGTCCCTGTCTGGGGTGGGTTGTGCAGGAGGATATTGAGGCCCCTTCCCACCTCCTATCCCAGATCCCTTTGCCCCTTCCCAGCTCTCGCAGTGACTCTGTTTTCCTTGGTGGGTGCCCAGTGCCCAGGAGCCTCCCGGTGCAGAGCAAGGCAGAGTCCCCCAGCCTGGACCCCTCGGAGGAGCCGCTGCTCTGGGAAGGGCTCACCCTCAACAAGTGCATCCTGGTGGCCTCCGTGGTGGCCCTGCTCAGCGTCACCTTCCAGGTGCTCCAAGGTGAGCTGGGGGCTGCAGGGAGGGCAACAGGGTGGCCAGACCCTGCTGCCACCCCCTGCCTCTCTGCCCTCCTCTCTTCCAGCACCATGTTCCAAGGAGGGGATCGCCCGTGGCCGGCAGGAGCCTCCACCACCAGCTCCTCCCCTTCCCGGTGGGTTCAGAGCTCTGTGTTGTCCCAGTCCCACAGATCCAGCCTGAGATGGGGCCACATCCCAGGGTGGGGTGGCCCGTGCCTGGGACGTCCCACCCAAACATCCATGGCCTGTCCCTCTCCCCTCCCAGAGGTGCTGAGCCCCAAGGAGGAGGTCCCAGAGGGGGGCACAGCCCAGCCTGTCCTGCCGGAGAGCAGCGCGCTGGAGGGTGGTGGTGGAGATGAGGAGGAGGAGGAGGAGGATGACGATGACAGCGAAGCCGACAGCAACCTGGTATGGGGCCAGGGGGAGCATCTTATCCCTGGGGGAGGGATGGAGGAGGGTCCCGGTCCCTGGGGCTGCGTCACCATGTCCTGGTCCCCTCTGTCCCCACACAGGCAGAGCCCTGGATCTTCAAGAAGTGGTTTGGCCGCACAACTCCAGAGGATGAGGACAAGGATGAAGACGAGGACAAGGGTGAGGATGAGGACAAGGATGAAGAACCCACAGATGTCCCCAAGGTGCCACTGGCTGCAAAAGAGGTGAAGAAGAGCCAGGAGAAGCAAGAGAAGAAGGTGGAGAAGGAGATGGAGAAGGAAGAAGAGGAGGAGGAAAAGGAGGAGGAGGAGGAGGAAGAAGAGGAGAAGGAGGAAGAGGAGGAGGAGGAGGAAGAGGAAGAAAAGGAGGAAGAGGAGGAGGAGAAGGAAGAAGAGGAGGAGAAGGAGGAGAAGAAGAAAAAGGAGAAGAAGGACGAGAAGGCCCAGGAAGGCCGTGCCACTCACGGGGAGCGGAGCAGCAGGAGGGAGGCACGAGCCAAGGACAGGACACCAGGGGACAAACATGGCAGAGCCCCCAGGACCTCCAGGGAGCCCGAGCAGCAGCCCCAGAAGAAACGGGACTGGGAGAGGAAGGAGAAGAAGGAGAGGAAGGAGAGGAAGGAGAGCCGGCGGGAGCGGGATGAGCCCAGGAGGGAGCGGGGGAAAGGCCGTCCCGGCAGGGCCGACAGCGGCCACGAGAGCCCCAAGAGGGACTGGAAGCAGCAGAAGGGCAGGAAACCCTGGGAATCAGCTCCGGGCAAGGACGGCAGGGCCAGGGAGGGCAAGAGGCGCGACTGAGGCCGGGGCGGCCGAGGGGCTCCATGACACCGGATCCAGGGGCATCCAGGGGGATCCAACCCCGTCACTGCTCCCGGCTCCTGCCTGTTCTCCAGAGACATCCCTGGGTCATGGGCAGCACCCCAGGATCCCCGGGCAGCAGCAGAGCAGCCCAGGAGCCTTGCATGAGCCTCCCTGGGGAATTTGGGCCCCCCTGGATCAAATGGCCAAAGGCGACCTGAAAGGACCCTGGAAAGGAGCTTCTCTCTGGGCTTCGTGTCACTGCCCCGTCCCCACCCGAAATCCCCCTGCAGGTCCTTTCCACCCACGGGGTCATTTCCACCCGGGGCAGCACAGTGGGGTCCCACTGACCGCAGGGAACAGAGTTGGTCTCCAGACTGTGCAGCTCTTGAATTAATGGTTTTATTCAAAGCAAATCAAGAGAGAAGAATATCCTGGGTTACAGAACCAGAGGGACATTGGGGACAGACCCCCCCGACCTCACCCAGTGCCATCGCTGAGGGTGGCACAAAACTTGCAGGAAACAGAACCAGGTTGGAGCCCCTCACTGGGGATCCCTTCAGGCTTTGCCTTCACCTTTCAGGAAGGAAACACAAGTGCAACCTCACACAGCACTGGAGCCACTGCAGGAGAACGTTCACAGCCCCAACCCACAGCAGGTTTCGGTATTTGCTGAGTCAACAGAGGTTAAAATAAACTATTTTCATTTTTACTAAGATGTTCAACTGGGTGTTTAAAAAGAAAGGGGGGAAAAAAAAGGAAAAAACCAAGAAAAGCCCTTGTCCCTGGCTGTGTGTGTTTTCTGTGCCCCCCAGAGCTGAGGGCCCGAGGGCTAACCCGGGTCCCTTGGGGCTGCAGGACAGGGGCAGTGGGTGCCAACTCAGCCCCGTGGGGACACTGCAAAGCCCAAGCGCTGCTCCCAGCACTGGGAGGTGCAGCCAGGACAGGATTAGGAGCTGCTTCCCAAGGGTTTGGCTCCCTGTCTGAGGGCTGGGCTCAGCTGGAAAGATGATCCAGGCGCTGATGCCAGCGGGGACATGGAGCAGGTGCTCTGACAGCCATTTGCTCCTCTCCCATTAATGGTGTTAGAGCCCAGGAGGTGTAACGGGATCACTCCCTCCCTCCCTCCCTCCCTCTGGGAGCGGAGTCAGGGCAGGGTGACATAGATGTGACCTGGCCAGGAGCCCCAGGCCACGGCCAGTGGGTCCCCACAGCCTCAGTCACACAGGGGTGGTCCCTGCGAGGGGATTTGGCCTCTTGCTCTGCTGTCACCGGGGGAGTCATGTGGCCAGGGGGTACTAGTGATGGGCTGAGAAATGGCCAGAGGATGCTGCAAGGCTTGGAGGAAGCAACACCTGCCCTTCCCAGCCACTACGGAAGCAGAGAGGGAGGGATAAATAAGCGCAGCGCTTGCTGGATCTGCCAAGCTTTGCCCTCCCCCCATGGCCCCACAGCCCAAAGCCCCCCACGGGGTTAGAGCCCGCCGCAGCTCAGCCCTACAGGCATCCCCAAAATCAGGAGTGGGGACGCACCAGGCTGTGGAGCAGCCCCCAGGGACAGGCAGCTCCAGTTGCAGAGGGACTGTGAGGAGCAAAGGAACTGCAGGGGGTGGCAAAGGGGCTGGGAGGGGATCAGGAAGGGACTGGGAGGAGATGGTGAGTGGACTGGGAGAGGATGGTGAAGGGGCTGGGAAGGGATGGCAGCAGGACTGGAACGGGTGGAAAAGCGACTGTGAGGAGCAAAGGAGACGCCAGAGAAACCAGAGAGACACTAATGAGCCAAACCGTGGGGAAGGGACACACAGGAGCTCCCGTCTCCACAGGAAGCACCAGCTCTGGCTGCGAGGGCCGAGAGGAGTCTCACCGACATCCACACTCCTCTGCCACCATGTTGGGGAACTTGCGGACCTCCAGCCCCTCCGGCGAGAGGCTGATGATGAGTTGGTCGGAGTAGCGCACCGGGACGCAGCAGGGCGGGCGCTGCAGCGGCGACCCCCGCTCCTGCATCCCCAGCAGCAGCACCGTGTGCGAGTAGTAGCTGGGCACGCGGGTGGACAGGGGCAGCCTGCAGGGCCCCTCGCAGTTGTTGGCCGCGTACACGGTGGGCATGACGATGAACTTGCGGTCGTGCAGGTCGATGGTGAGCTCCTGGAGGCGGCAGTGGGCCGGGGGCCGAGCGCTGCGGTGCTGCCGCTGCACCTTCCTGCGCTCCTGCCACCGCGCCCGCACCGACTGCAGCGCCTTCAGCAGCAGCAGCGTGTGCAGCTTCCTGGAGCCCCGCACCCGCTCCGGGGCCTCGCCCTCCTCCCCGCCCCGCGGGAAGTAGCAGAAGCTCAGGAGGTGCTGGAAAAGCGCCGCGTTGGCCTGGAAAGCCGGGATGTCCCCCAGCTCCTGGATGACCCCCCGCAGTTTGCCCGTGAGCAGCTCCAGCACGGTGCCCTCGGGCTGCCAGTGCCCCAGGAGCTGCTCCAGCACGGCCCCGCTGTCCTGCGGGAACAGCAGCACCGAGGGCTCCTCCGACTGCACCAGCCGCTCCAGCGCCGCCTCCCCCGACAGGTTGAGCAGCTGGTGAGGGAGGGTCTCCATCGCCTGGAAGTCCAGCCAGTGGTGGGCGCTGGGCTGGGGGGGCGGCTCGCTGGAGGAGCTCAGGACCTGCTGGATGAAGCGGGTCAGCATTCCCAGGAATTGACTGCTGCTCCCGGGCGCCGGGGATGAAGTGTTGGCCTGGCTCGGGGCCGTGGGGGTTGGCAGCTCCTCGGTCCCGGCCTGGGGTGGGCTGCAAGGAGAACACAGGGAGGGTCATGGGGTCCTCGTGTACCCTGGAGGTCTCACCAGGTCGTGCTCCACATCCTCCTGCCGTGGTCCCACATCCCCTGTTTCCCGGTCCCTGTGTTTTCCCATTCCTAAGGCCACGGACCTGAGCTGGGGGTACGGAGCCGTGTCCACCACCCCGTCAGCAGAGAGGTAGGAGGAAGGGGCCAAAGCCGCCTCTTCCTCCTCCTCCTCCCCCCGCCGTGCCTTGGCCAGCAGCAGCAGCACCGGCGTCATGCGGGTGAAACACTTGTCATCGGAGCCGAACAGGAGCTGCTGCACCTCCGAGGGGGGCAGGGGGGCACCTGGGGAGGCGAGGAGAGGTGAGGACGGTGATCTGGGGTCTGCGGCATGTCCCCACCCCCTCGGGCGTGGAAAGGACCCCAAACGCCCGAGTGGGGACCTGCCTGAGGCCCGTCCGTACCTCCCTCGGCGCCGCGGACCGTCAGCGATGCCGAGAAGCGGAGCTGCTCCGGGCCGCGGGTGACGGAGCCGGCGGCGGCTCCCAGGACCAGGTACTGGGTGTCCCTGGACAGGCAGAGCCTCTGCGCGGGGACGGGAGACACGGCAGAGCCGGGACGTGGGTGAGACATCGCGGGCACACACCCACATGTGGTCCCTGCGGGCTCAGGGTCACCCAGTCCGCGGTGGCCCCGGGAGCAGCGACATGGGACGGTGGCTTCGTCCCCAAGCCCAGAGCTGCTCCGGGAGCCCACGGGACCCCCGGGCGGGCAGAGAGCCCTCGGGCAGGCGAGGGACCAGGACCCCCAGACCGGGCTGGGCACCCCGGGCAGCCCCTCCGGGAGCTGGGAACGGGGTAAGAGCTCCATCTGCAGGCACGGCCCGGCCGGAGGGAGGGAGAAACGGGGCGGGAATGCCGGGATGGGATGGCAAAGGGTCTGGGAAGGGTTGGCAAAGAGATGATGCCAGAGGAACTGGAGGGGGTAGCTAAGGGGCTGGGAAAGGATGGTGAATGGACTGGGAGGGGATGGCAACAGCACTGGGAGGGGTGGAAAAGGGACTGGGAGGAGCAAAGGAGTTGCAGAGGGTGGCAAAGGGACTGGGAAGGGCTGGGGAATGGACTGGGAGGGGATCATGAAGGAACTGAAGAGATGGTGGAGGGACTGGGAAGGGGTGGCAAAAGAACTGTGAGGAGCAAAGTCGCTGCAGGAGGTGGCAAAGGAGCTGTGAGAGGGTTGTGAGTGGACTGGGCAGGGTTGGCAAAGGGACTGGGAGAGGATGGCAAAGGACCTGGAGAGCGTGGCAAAGGGGCTGGGAAAGGATGGTGGATGGACTGGGAGGGGATCACAAAGAAACTGGGAGAAGATGGTGAATGGACGGGGGGGGGATGGCAACAGGACTGGGAGGGGTAGAAAAGGGACTGTGAGGAGCAATGGACTGGGAGGGGTTGGCAAAGGAAACGGGAGGGGATGGCAAAGGTGCTAGGCAGCAGAGCCGGGACACTCCCTCCCCAATTCCACCCCGGCCCGGCCCCCCCGACCCACCTGGTCCCTCGCCAGCCCCGGGCCCGTGACCAGCAGCTCCTGCGGGCGCCCGGAGCCCTCGGGCCGGCCCAGGTAGAAGAGCATCGCGGCCGCCTGCAGCTCCCCCAGCGCCCGGCCCAGCTCCGCCTGGAAAACCAGCTGGAACCGCAGCTTCGCCTGCGCTTCCCACTGCACTGGAACAGGGAGGACACGGGGTGAATCCCTGAATCCCCTCAGGCACCGCGGGGCCCCCGTGGGGGTGAGGAAGGGGCTGTAGGGCTGAGCCCCATTCCCACGCAGGGACCAGAGGAGCTGGGACAGGAGGGACAGGGTGGAAAAACACGGCAAATCCCAGTCCCCGGCCCCAGGGAGGTGGCAGGAGGCAGACCCTGCACCCAGAGAGCAGAAGCTGCCTCTCCACAGATCCTCACGGAAGTCTCCTCTCCAGTGGCTCGGGGACATTGTGGCCACTGCCTGGGAAAGGGCCACGTCCCCACTGCCTGGCACTGGCAAGTTCAGCTGCAAATCCAAACCGCGGGAGGGGACGAAGGGATTTCAGGAGGAGGGAAACACCCCTGACTCTTGCAACGGATAAGACAGCAGGTTGTGCTCCCCCTCCAGCGCCGTGCTCAGCCCCGGGATGGGACAGGGGAAGGTGTTCCTGGTTTTTCCTTAAGGCTGAAGCTGCAGGAGCAGCTCCACAGTCCCCGGCGTGGGAGGGGGCTCAGGGCACAGCGGGACCAGCCGGGTCCGACCCTCCCCTCTGTTCTCAGAGTTGGGACAGAAAGTGAGAAACATTCATAATCGTGAGAGCAGAGACCACCAAGAATGTGACACCCGGGTGTTGGTCACAGGCAGGGATAGAGGCACGGACAGGTGCCCTGTTGCTCAATCCATCATCCCTGCTAAACCTCCTTAAAAATGTACCCAGAAAGACACAGTGAAGTGCCAATTTTACAGAGGTTTTGAAGAAGATTTAGCACTTACAATGTCTTTCCCTTATTTTAAAGGGAATCCAACCCCTCAGGTTTAATTCTGTGTTTAAATCTGACTTAGGGCCAGCAAACAGCATCACCCCCCACCCCTAGCCCTGCATCCCCCCCTCCCTGCTCCTCCTCGGCCCAGGGATGTCCCACCAACCTTCCTCCAGGTGCAGGACGAGGAATCGTTCCGGGCCCGGCTCCAGCACGTGCCCGTGGATGCGCTGCAGGGGATGGGGAGCCGCTCCCGCCTCCGGGGCCGGGCACAGCCCGAAGCTCCGCAGGACATTGCGGTCCCAGGCGCGGCGCCGCCGCAGCAGTTTGATGAAGCCGCTCTCGTAGTGGGTGAGGACCCCCACCACGTCCAGGTGGCCCGGGGCGACCCCGTCCTGCTCCATCCTCACCCTGCACACCGGCCCCTCCAGCCCGCCCAGCGGCCAGGGGTGCGCGCTGGAGCGGGGCCATCCCTCCTCAGCCATTCCCTGCGGGCATTTGGCTCCGGGCTCGGGGAAGAGGCGAGTGGCCCTCCTGGATCTCCCCGCCCAGCTGGGTCTGGCTGGTTCCTGCAAACTCGCATTTTCCCTATTTCTCCCCTCTGCCTCCAGCTCCTCCGGGCTCAGGGAATTCCTCTCCCCCTTCCTGGGCAGCGCTGCAAGGGGAGGGAGCAGCACCAGGCACAGCAGGAACACCCCGAGAGCAGCTCTCATGGTCCCACCTCAGCTCTTCCCAGCTCCGCATCCCAAACTCTCCCAGGGAGGAAGGACTCTCCCTTTTAACCACGGGTGGCCTTGAGTGGCTGAGGCCCAACACACCTCCCCTGGGCAGCCCCGGGGCCTGTCCTGCCGGAGGGGAGGCTGCAAAGGAGCTTGCTTTGTTCTATTTTTGGGTTTGCCGCTCGTTTTGGAAATCGGAAAAAAATGAAAAGCTGTTTCTCCTGCTCGTAGGGACGCACGGCCTTGACTTAGGATGTTTTCTAAAGGAGGGTGGATGTCTGGGCTTGGATCCTCATGGGGACTGGCACATCCCATCCCATCAACACCCAGAGAGAGGGATGAACCAGACGGGGAGGAGGGAGGACAGACACAGATAATGGACAGAAACTAAGTAAATGTATGGAAAGCATGCCCTGTCCTGGCTGGAAAACCTCCCCCTCGGCTGGCACCTCTCACTCTGCAGCTGAGAGAGGCCACCCTGGAAGGAGCTTCATCCTGGGAAGGAGAATTATGAGGGGCAGCAGCAGCCTGGGGACTTGGAACTCTTCATATTTCTCTCAGAGAGACTCATACACATCCTTAGTTTCCCTCCATGAGATGCCAATCCTCACTGGAACAGCTGGAATTCCAGTGCATAAAGGGGCTCCAGGAGAGCTGGAGAGGGACCTGGGACAAGGGATGGAGGGACAGGACAAGGGGGAATGGCTTCCTACTGCCAGAGGGCAGGTTAGATGGGATACTGGGAAGGAATTCTTGGCTGTGAGGGTGGCGAGGCCCTGGCACAGGTTGCCCAGAGCAGCTGTGGCTGCCCCATCCCTGGGAGTGTCCAAGGCCAGCTGGGATCAAAGGAGCAACCTGGGACAGTGGAAGGTGTCTCTAAGATCTAATATCAGTAACAGGAGCATTTCCATGGCTCCTCTCAGGGAATGAACTCCACGAAGGGCTTTGGTTGAATAAAAACTGATTAACGGGAGTAATTAATGGGACACTCATCAGAGTGATACCTCAGGCCAACACTGCTGAGGTTGATGGAGATGTCCAGTCAGGAAATCCCTGAGATTCCCTCTCTTTTGCCTCCTCTTTGGAGAATTTCCAAAGTATCAGCAGACTGGGAATGTTTTCTGTCTCTAAGGGTTAAAGAACATGAAGCCACGGCAGCGTTTTTACCCAAACCACAGGAAAACGGAGAGGAAGGAAAATGGAAAACCTTTTAATGAACCTACAGGATTCAGATTCATACAAAACAGAGCTGTTCCCTGAACGGGGGGTGACCTGAGGACAGAAAGGGACAAATCCAGCAGGACCAAGTCCAGGAGGGGCCT
>VZRE01015389.1:0-17740 GCA_013396775.1 Cephalopterus ornatus
GTGGGGATTGGTCTCTTCTCCCAGGCATTCTTCTGGTACTCTTCTCTTGTCAGTAAGACAAGAGGGCATGGTCTTAAGCTCTGCCAGGGTTAGGTTTAGGTTGGATATTAGGAAGATATTTTTTACAGAATGAGTAATCAGACATTGGAATGGGCTGCCCAAGGAGGTGGTGGATTCACCGTCCCTGGAGGTTTTTAAGATGAGACTGGATGTGGCACTTAGTGCCATGGTCTAGTAACCACAACAGTGTTGGATCAAGAGTTGGACTTAATGATCTTGGAGGTCTTTTCCAACCCGGTTGATCCTATGATTCTATGAAAACTGATGACATTTAGCACGTAGGATTATTTAGACTAATGGATTGCCTCTGAGAAGGATATACCAGATCATTCCTGATTGTAAACACACCACCTTCATATCATTTCCAGTAAGCTCACAGAACAGAAGTATTTTTCCATTGAAATTTTTACATAGGCAAGAAAAACCCATACTGGTCTTCCCATCCAAAAAACCCTTTCTTCTGCCCCTTCTTCAGCAGCCTAGCTGTGCAATGATACTTCTCCATAACACTCTCTTGACCTTCAGAAAGTTGCTGATCAGAGAATTCTTGAGTCAGAAGGGCTGTCTAATTTTTAATAGCTCTCAGTGGGAATAAAAAGGAAAAACATACAATTACTTTTTTGGTCACATTTTATCTTCCCCAACATCTCATGGCATGGATTGCCATAGCTTGACTGCAGAACATATGAATGATCACCTCCTTTCTTGAGTTTTGAGGCAAAACCCTGTTAATTTCACGTGATATCTCCTATTTCTTGTACTGAAGAAAATGCAACCAATTCTTTTTCACCCTGACACTTCTGATTTTAAAGGGATCTAGCACATCAGTCATATTTTCCAGCTTCAGTCCATATTTGTTTCCCCTTGTACAGAAAGTATCTCATAACTGATCACACCACCTTCTGTTTTGAAGATGTAGGTATTCTGTAGCTTTATGCAATGCTGTTCTCAAATGTTTTGTGTATGCTTTTCCTAATTAATCATGTCAATTACTTTTTTAACCACTAAAGAATTCTGATTTGACATTTTTTACTGTAACCCCCAAGAACAACGTGGCAAGTCAGCTTAGAGGTCATGAATTTATTTACAGAGTTAGGATTGGGGGGGGGTTGTGCATCATTCAACTTTTCATCAAATTTTATCTGTTTCATCATATAATTGTTCAGATTGGAAGGCACCTTAAAGATCATGTAGTTCCAATCCCCTGCCATGGGCAGAGACATCTTCCACTAGACCAGATTGCTTGAAGTCCCATCCAGCCTGGTCTTGAACACTTCCAAGGATGGGACATCCACAGCTTCTTGGGCAACCTTTTCCAGTGTCTCACCACATTCCTCACAGGAAAGAATTTCCTCCTAATATCTAATCTAAATTATCCTTCTTCAGCTCAAAGCCATTCCCCCTTGTCCTATCTCTATATGCCATTGCAAAAAGTTCCTCTCTAGCTTGTAGGCTCCCTTTAGCTACTGGAAGACTGATAAAATGTCTCCCCAAAGCCTTCTCTTCTCCAAGCTGAACAACCCCAACACTTTACTATTTCATCAGTCTTTAATGATGAAATGAAATTCTTCTTTGTTAGTTCTTGCATGACTTCACTGCCTAGAATGTGGAAGTACTGAAACTCTGTGGTCTTGTTATTCACCCAAGTTTTGAATTTATTTCTTTTCAGCAAACATATAAAAATTGTCAGTACAGAATTCTATTGAGACTTCACTAGTAATCTCCTTCCACCATAGCAATTCCTACCATTCCACATATTCCATGTCTCTCCTGCTACCTGCACAAGGCAGATACATCAGTACTTATTGCCTTGTAAGCAATGCTGATAGCATCTGAGACATACAGTCATGGTGTGCACTATGCCAACTGCTGTGTCCATCAGAACACACCAGAGGTGGGCAGCATCCTGTTAAATAGTAAATACTATTCCTATTATTAATAGTAATAAATTAGTGTTTGTTAACAGTAAATTCACAGAAGAATAAAAATAGCTTAAAGAATATATCTTGAACTCAGACTAACACTTGCACATTTTATTAAAGATCATCTTGTCCCCAGAAAATTAAAAAATAAATAAAGCATAACCAACATCACTGGGAAAGTCAGACGCACAGAGACAAAGTAACATGGTGAAGATTTTGCTGCATAGCCAGAAAATGAAAAATATCTGTTCATTCAGTCTGCAAAGCCTTCAGTTAGGCCACGTAATCTTCTACCTATCATCCTTCTAATGCCTACAGAGTTGAGAATATTTTGGCGTTCTTGGATCACATATAAGCACAGTAAGAATTAATGGACATCCTGGCTAACTCACCAATATCACTAGATACCTTGAATATCTAAGAAACTATATTGGCATTCTATTTCTGCATCTTGTAATGTGACTATTAAAACTCTTACGTTGAATGGTGGAGGTAGGGCAGAGCGATAAGAGAAAAGACAACAGACGGGTCTGGATTTTTTCCCTGCCTGTTTAGCCTGCCACTTGGGACTGGCAGAGATGAAGACTGCCAGCTGTGGATTTTTCTTTTACTGCTTTATTCAGAGCTAAAATGGGTATTTTTGCATAGAAAAATTCCACAGGCAGCATATGCTGTGCTAAACATTTCGAGCATTTTGATCCCTAGATGTATATATTGTCACTCCCAGGTACGAGCAGTATCATTTAACACCTTGTGATGTTAGAGAAGATGATACACATGGCAATAAAGGTGATAGACTAAGATGAAACTGAGACAGTGCAATTCACCAAACTTTATGCAGGACTGCATCTGGTATCATGAAAAGCTAGTAAATGCATTAACAAAAAGATTTTCCTCTTCAAAGTTTTGCAAAATATAAGTGCAATTTCCACTGGGTTTCTCCTTGCTTTCAATTGCTAAAAATGCTATTGTTCCAACTCTAACATTGAGAACATCATCATATAAGTTCAGTTAACACCCTCTCCTGCTTGCATTACATTTAGGCCTACCCAGGTTTGTAAGGGGCAAGATGCTTATATATAAAATTCAACAAGTTAATTTACACTGCACTGTATGAGTACCTTTATTTAACATGCTGTTTGCATGTGTCCACATACAGGACTTCTTAAAGAAAACTACTGTCTAAGTGTGAAATTCATAGAGATGGTTGAGTTTCATCTCGTCCTCCCCATGAAAATCCTCAAAAAACTATATACTAACAATACCTCTCCAGTGAAAAGGATCTGTGTTTAGGAAATCCAGAAACTTTGAAATTAAACTGAGTGCTGTTCTCCTAATGAAAGGTTTTAAAGAAAATGAGCTAGGTAAATGTGGTTTGGGGGTTTAGTGCAAATACTTCACAATGCTGAATATGCCAAAGATGCTTAGCAGTTTAACCTTCTAAAAGCATAACTACTAACAGACAATCAAAGTAACAAAGCAACCAGATCAGCTGTTAGTATCATTTTTCCGTCTGCTCTGGCATCAGAGTATTTGCCCTCTAAAGCACCAGATTTTTAAGTATTACTCTCTTTAACCATTGAATGAGTAATAAAAATTAGTAACTTGATCCATTGAAAAATATGTAATTGTAGCCACTGTATTTTTAGCAGTGGTGGTATACCTTTTCTTTTCAAAAATCAGTGTATCTGTATCATGTCTGTGAAATGCCTGATTAGAGGCAAGTAAGCATGTTTCTTCTTTTACCAGCTGTACTCCAAATTTTCATTCCTTTGCTTAGTAACAAAAACTGAGCAAAACAGACCTGTTGTAAATGTCCAGTCAGGTATTGAAGTAAAAATGTCAAAATGCTTTCACAGAAAGGTGGAAAGTTGTTTCAGTTGACTACTGAAAACTCACTATGTAGATTATAAGATTATAAGAAAGTAGAAAGTGTGCTCAGGGAAGAAGAATCTGTAAATATATTTCCTTTATGTGAGTGCAGAGTAATGAAGCTAAACTTCGTATGCATAAGTATCTATAGCAAATTTCTTAATTTAACTCTTGAATAAAACTAACATAGATTGACTATTTGTCATGTCACCTTCCAGATGCTACTTGAATTTATTCCTGATATAAGGTTATTGCCTTCAGCAAAAATAAACATTCATTTGGGACCTTATCTTTAGTAGTAAATCTGTACATTAAGAAATGTCAAGGTAAATGAGCAGGATTTCCATTCACTTCAGATGATACAAAACCACTTTCAATATATAAAAAGATTTTGTCTACAAGCTTTCTTCCACTGAATACTGAAAACTGCTTACAGAGTTCTAAAACATACAAAAGAGAGACAGATCTTGAGGAAAAGCTTTTAAAAACACATCAAGAGGATCTGTAAGGCAGTTGTACATGGGAGGGCAGTATAGGTTCCTGAAATGCAATTGTAAACACATTTGATTGGTCTAATTTGACAGGACTGCCATAGCCTAAGAGGCACCTTCTCCAGAAAAGCAAGGAGCAAACAAAAATCGAAAAACCATTTCAGTTATAAGAGCTGAGTAACATACTCTGAGAGCTTAGTGCTTTCTTCATACTTCCTACATCACTCCCAAAGTTATTGAAAAATTTCCCTTCATGTTTAACTGCTTAACACAATTTTAAAGCTGATCAAAAGTATCACTAAAAAAAATAATTAGAAACACAGGAATTTCACTTACAGAGAAAGTAGAGTAAAGTAGGTAAAGTTAAGCAGTAGTTTTACCAGACTGTTTTATTTCTGCAGAATTCATCACAACTGTGCCAAGCTGGTTTAGAGTTATATGAGTAGTTTAGAGTTCCTGCTGCTGTGATGCATGTCCTGGCTAATTTAACCATCTACTACTGCTTTACTTTAACGTATGGATACCTAGTTATGTACTGAAGAAAATCATACTGAAACTGGAACTTAAAAGAAGAGAAACTCTTTGGGATGATCTCTGCACATCTGACTGCCTGCCATGCAGCTTAGACTGATGCAGCCCAAGAGCAGGGCTCAGCAGAGCACTGCGTCCCTTTCATTACATGACAAAGACTGGAGCTATGCTTCTGCCACTTCGGCTGTTCCAGAGAAGATGATGGTGAAGAGCATGATCCTAAAACTACAATGACTGGAGGCAAATGCTGGGTGAAAGAGAAAGTGGACACACACATTATGAAAGAGTTTTCTTTTTCTTTCCTATTACTTGCCGAAAGGAACAGGGCATTGGGTTTCCATATGATCCTTCCCAGAATTTGTGGAAGTTTATGAAAGGCAGGACAGTGACAAGCAAAACAACATTCTCCTTATAACATGGAAATATTTTGCTGCATTCAAGTAGGTTGCAATTTTAAGCCTTTCTGTTACATGAGATGAACCATCAGTTCTCTGAAGTGTCTCCATGTATTCCTAGTTTCATTGCATGGCAAACAATGAACAGTGGGTCAATAACACCAAAATGCCTATGTCAAATTGTGCAGCTGACATAACTGCAAATTGTGGTGCCAAATGTTGTGTTATTTTGTGGAGGTATATTTGATATCCAAGAAACAATTCAAAGGTTTCTAGTAGCTGAACACATCTAGCACAGGCTGTGAAAGATGCACTCATTTTATCTATGTAGGCTGTAGGCACTTTTGGAAAAGAAACATTGCTGTGCTCATAAACATGTTTGTTTGCAAAACATGATCCAATTTGAAAGGCTTTCAATGCTGCTGCTTGACATTTATACCTTTTCCCACAAGAGACATTTAGTTGAGATGATTTTCCATATGTTTTAGCTTTATTCAAAAGAAAGGCTAACATGAACTAAGGAAACATTAGACCAAGGTCCCACTTGAGATCAAACCAGAAGATAGAAATGCATTAACCCCTTCACAAAAACCTTTTCATAACTCTGACTAAAAATGGCCTTTTGCATGACTAACCTTTGATAAGCTAGGAGAGATATGACAAGCACCTTTACTGCAATATATTCTCAATGATTTCAAATGAAGTAAACACCCTGGAACAGACTGATAAGAGCCTGAAGCTTGGTTTATGTTATTGTTAGCTACCCATTGGGAGAACCTTTTTCACACATGGTCACAGCTCAGGGAATCTGATCTTTTCCTGGAGTTTTATATAGTATCTTCTGCTTTTTTCAAAGAAGGACACTTCTAACATACTGAAACAGACTAGTGTCAGAACACAAAGATGGTGTGTCAAGAGAAATGAACATAAAAACAATTGAAGATAATGCAAATGAAGACCTAAATTAATCAAATACAAATTAAGCAGGTAGCACACTTAGGAATAATTCCTTTTATTAATCAAATACCTTTTAAGTTTCTTGTGCCATTCTCTATATGAGGCTACCTGGAGCCTCATGCTTCACATCTGCTTTTGCATCCCTAGCTTCTCAGAGGTAGGAGACAGGACAAAAGCAAACATGCGTAGGACCAATGTTGTGAAAATGTTCTATCAACCCTAACCCTACCAACCTATTTCAGAGCACAGCACTTCCAAATTCTGAATAACAGAAAACATTAACAACAGTTTTGAGAATTGCAGATGTCTGACCTTTTCCTGGTTTGGATATCAGTATTAACCATTTTCAAGACAATTAACTGCGAAAGGAAAAAATTAGATAAGGTTCTCAACAGAATACACAGGAAAGGGAAGAAAGTTAAGCTCACATAGAAATTGAGAACAGAGAACAGGGTAAAATACAGGCTGAAAAAGTGTACCAGAAGAAGAGCACTTTAATAGCTGCAGGACCCCAACTCTATTTCTTACTTTGTTGGATGCTAGACTGGAGTTTTTCTTTCTTATTTTGTTAAAAGTTGAGCTCTCATCCATCTTCTCTGGAATATTTAATAATGTGAGAATGAACCTTCTCATCCTCACTAGTATCACAACTTTTATTTCATCATCTATTTTCTTCAGGGCCAGAAGAACTTTCCCTGATTTGGTTTACTAGGGCTACAGACTAGTTTTGCCCCATGCTGATTCAGCAAGAAATCAATAGACTAACGCACCTGCACCTCAATGAATCACCTAGTTAGCTGCTTTCTAAAAATACAATTAGTTAATTAAATATAACCTTTCCAGAAAAATTAAATGATGGCAAATTCACTTTGTCAAGAGAATTCTTTATTTTGACCACAAGTCACTGCTCTCTATTTCACGTATATTTCCCATTAAGTAGCTATTGCTCATCTACTGATGTATTCCTGGGACAGACATATGCGTCACAGAAACTGGCTACATTTTAAACTAAGGAAAACAAAGTAATTGGAAACAGGAAATCCAGATTTATTAAGATCACCCCTCAACATTCTTTCTATGTGCAAAATCTTTAGCTCTCTTCTTATTCTAGTTGTTGAGGCTGCATTTGCCTTAATGTTAAAGGACTTCTGTGGCATGTGATTGTACAGCACAGAAATTATTTCTGATGTCTTCAGAACTGTCTAGAATTTACTAGGGAAATAGCCCCTACTGTAGGTGTAATTCAGCCGTCAAATAGTGCAATTAGCCATTTCATTATTTATCAGTGTGGGTCTGTTTGTTTTGAAGTACCATAAAAATAGATTCAGGGAGAAACAAACTCCATTAAGATTCTAAGCAATACTTATGTTTTCCACTACACTTTTACACAAGATTTTTCACTATAGTGAAATTGGTAAAGACTCTGCTAGTAGCAAAGTGGTCAACTGTTGTTAAATCTTTCAGGCATCTTTCCTAAATGGAGCTATAGCACTTTATTCTCAGGAGGAGTAAAAAATCAGCCTGGATTGAAAAGCAGTTCTACATAAAGGCAGAGAGAGAAAAGCGTGGACTAAAATGACATGACAAAAACATGTTAAAGGAAACATGGGTAAACGTGTAATTTAAAAATTCAGTGAGGCGGTGTTTGCATGGGGTATGCTTACTTGAAAGTGAAACTTTTTTGCCTTCATCCAAACACAAAGGGAATGTTCAGTGTTACGTTTTACATTTTAAATTTAATTTATATTGATATGTGACACATGCCTTGAAATTGCTGTCTTCGTGATTATAAGTACAAAATTCCTGTCCTTTTTAAAAGAAAAAGGTGTTGACAGTACAGTGTGGATCTAAGTTTTAGTGCCAGAAGTAATATGATATCAGTACGTACCCAACTAGTGTTTGAGAACTTTATGTTTTCATTTAGAGATGAGAACACATGATAAACCTATCAGAGCTATCATCCCTCACCCTCTCCTGGCAGCCTGGGTGATAGAGCCTGCTTTACATTCAGACAGAAGACAAATTAGAGTGCACTGTACTCAGGCTACGTGCTCTCCTCTTGCAAAAGAAGTCATTCATCTCTTCACATTGATTGAGAGATACCGAGAAGTGTGTTGGGAAACAGCAGAGGAGAATTGAGTCAAAAATCAAAGGGAGGGAAGGCAACTAAAAGGAAGAACAGTAGGAAGAGTTCTGCCTAAGGAACTGCTTAAGGAATTCAGGGTCTCATAACCAACCACAGATAAAAAAAAGCATGATAATGTGTAGAGACAGAAAAAAAAGGTAAAGATACATTTGCCAAAATACATTTCTATTATTAAAAAAATTAATGTGTTTTTAGAATCAGGTTAACCTGGAGTATGAAGGTGAAGAAATTACGAGATGCAGGTATATAAGCACATACTCTCCAGTCTCAGATTTAAGTAAGAATAAGATGGTTGAATTGCTTAAAAAATGAGTCTGAGAAAGGACTTATTTAACTCAGCATTTTTCAGACTATACTCTAGACAGCTGTTAAATGAGTAAGCCTATGGCACCATAATAAGGTACTTTGGATGTTCTTTGTGATTTCACTGGAAATTATGAACAAATAGCTACTTACAGCTTTGATTATCTTATCTACACCCAAAAATAACTTGTCTACCCTCTAAATGTCAGATCTATATGTCCATCTATACATCAGATGTGCACAGAGGAATGGTACTGGTATCTGCAGAGTTCAATATCCTTCATATACAACAAAGTTTTTGAGTCAGTTTTCCTTCAGCTTTCAAGACGGATTGAAACACTGACGGATGAAAAATGAATAATTTTTATCCTTCGGTTTACAACTCTCACAAAAGGTAACTTATTTTTATAAAAAAATAATGAATATGATCTGGCCCTCTAATCACTCTCTCACAAAATGTATTGTCACTAGCATGAAGTTAGAGGACAGTAGAAAGTGGTGTGCATCCCCTAATCATACTGTTCCTGTAAACACAGAATTCGCTCATACTGACCTAGTAAGACAATACATAAAATAATATCATTTATCTCCACAGCATTTATTTTGTATTATAATGTATAGTGTTCTGATCACAGAGCTAAGCACTTTTCAGTAATGCTTTAAGCAACTAAATGTAATTTCTATTATTCTGCAAGGGTGAGCATTTTAAGACTGTGCGTTTTCATATAATTCAAAGTGACATTTTAAGTATGATATGTTTCTTTTCTTCCCCTAAATACTACTTCATTATGTATCTCCAGCACTCATATTTTGGCAATGATTCTACAAAAGTCAGCAGCATCAGTACATCACAAAGTTTCCCTGTAAAACAATGGAGCATCCCTTTGTTACTTCTAAGGTTAATTCTCTTTCATTGCTGATATACACCGTACAGTATATTTGAAGTCTTACATGCCAGTTACTACTAAGATCAATCAACTTGCAAAAAAGATTTGAGATACGCAAACTCCATGACACAAAAACCCTTAGAAAAAAAATATAACCTTTGTTTTTCTTAAAGTATATCTGTCTTCATAGGTTGTGAAATAATGCACCTGAAACACTGAAGTATATTCCTATCCTTCTCTCTCTATACAACTGCTATCTGAGAGACAGAAGAAAATCTCAGGAAATTATAAAATATCTATAATTTTATTCTTCTTGAGTTAAAAAATTAGCCTCAGTTTAAAATAAAGTTTTCCTAGTCTATTAGTAAAACAAAAATTCATTCTATGTTTACCCAAAATGATTTCACTCTTGAACACAGTACCCTTTTTATATTATTAGATATTTTATGAATACAAATCTCTTTCTATAATCTCTATAAATTAACTGCTTGTCAAAAATATATTAATAAGCAGGAAGATTCAGTCACATTACTCTTTCAAGAATATTAATTTCAGTGCATCTTCAAAGCATATTCCCAGATTTGTCATCTTTATCCCTTGTGCATAAGACGATTAATTTTTAATAACACTAGTATCAATAACAATAACAGAAGATTTGATTTGCATTGTGTCATTCTCTTATAAATCTAAACTGACTCACAAATGCCCTTTAAAGAAGTCTTGCAATAAGTCTCTCAGATTGTAATTTATTAAAGTGGAATCCTAAGTAGTTTATCAGAAGATATATATGCAACAACTTGGGAAAAGAAGTCAACAAATTATTCATAAAGGAGATGATAAAATTTTTGAACTTAGTCATTATAGGAAATTATTACTGAATTTCATCAGTAAATAAATAATTTGTTTTCACTTTACAAAATGAAATTATATTAGCAATTACAAGTGCATTATGCTTTAGTTCTGTCTATTAGTCATGTAGTATTGCCCTTGTTACCCACCTGGGGTTTTTTTTGTTACTAACTTATCACCAGCTGGAAATCAAATTATGATATCTTTATACCACATTTATATGTACATAGAATTTGCAATTCATGATGTTTGGAAAGCGTATAAGCCTTCTAAAATAGGGACAAACTATTTTAAATGTCTTTCTAGATCTAAGAAACAAAAATGATATTTCAAACAGTATGTTTGTCCTAAAACTCTTCAATTTTTCATCCAGTACTGCTTTTACAACAGTTCAAATTTCAAAATTGATAAATAAACATAAAACACTGTCAGTAAATGTGCAGTCATTGGGGCTTAAAAGGAGGTTTTTATAAATATTTCCAGTAATAAAAAACTAGGACTTGAATATTCAAGGCAAAGTAATACATAAGTACTGAAAATAGAGCCATTTGCAAAGTTGCCCACAGTAATTTTTTAATTAGTCACCCTCAAATTAGTACTTGTAACGTAATTTTTTAGGTAGCCAAACTGAACAGCAGATATTAAATAGCTTGCTAAGAGTCACTTACAGACATGTTGCATTGTGTTGAATCCTCTCCAAATCACTACCTTTATTTCCCCTGGAGTAGGCTTTTAGAGCATAAGAAGGAAATTATCTTTTATCTTGCAATCTTTAAGCCAGAAAACAAGTTATCAGAAAAGTCAAATCCACCCTTATAACAGTTAGTCATCAGAGATAATAAATACAAATTGACTCCACTAGGTAAAAGAAGCATTTTTAGGATATTTGAATTTTAGTGATGAAATATAACAATTTAAAAATTATAAATAGTGATTCACTCTGATCTAACATATTGCACAGTAGCAGGACGCATTAAATGGAGAACAAAAGCTTTGAAGCACAAAATTAAAATACTATCATAAAGGTCATGCTGGTTAAAGCATTCACTTCAAGCAGGCCTGACAACGTGAGGAAGAAAAAGGGAAGGTGGTACACTCCTGTATTTGTTTTTTAAGTTGCATATATTTGTACTAGTGACTTTTTTGTTCTATATATATATATATATTTAGTGTAAACCCTACACATATAACGATATATATTCTAATGAATTTTACTTTTAAATGATCCATGCACTTTTTAGAATTCCTCTTTCATTTTAATTACAAGCAAAGTACTTTTGAAACAGGCATATATGAAGGCAAAATACTGCTATTTATTTCACTAAGTGAAAATTTCACCAAGTGATTTATTTCACTAAGCAAGGACATCTTACATATAGTTTGCAAGCTTCTGAGATGTTGAAAGTTAATGAAACTGCAGATCAATAGGATTAGAAATGTGAGTCACAATCGTGATCTTTAGAGCGGTAAACTCTTAGGCTGCTTCTAAACCCGCTAATAATCAGATTCTTCCTTCCCTTGCATTTTCTGAAAGCAGCAAAGCGGAAAATGGAGTGAGTTGTATAAATGAGACCACTTTCTGAGCACTTTCATGAAGAATTGTGGAAGAATGTTCTGTATGCCACACTCCAAAAAATAAAAAGATATTGGATGAAGCAAATTTCCTTAAGAATACTCTTTCTGAATGTTGTTATCACCCTCTTCAAAAGCTTAATTTTTTTCAGCACAGCAAAATCTGGGTTAGCACTGAAAGTCCTGCAGAGTCCTTACAAATTTGTTCTTTTTTGGGAAAAAAAATCTAAAGAGTGAAATGCAAAGACTTGGATAGTTGCCTAGCAGTAATGATGTACTGAGAATACATTTATTAGTCAGTCTTTCTTAAATACATTAATTTAATGAATACAATGGAGTCTACAGTAATTGAAAATAAATTTCCAAGAGTAGTATTATAATGTATACAACACTTTGAAAAGATATTAAAATAATGGGAAACTTCTTTGACCCAATTAATGAAAGTTTAAGTGCAAAATTGCCATGGAGATCCTTAGTTGCAGTACTTTTCTACTCTCCTAACCAAAGGTGGCTTTTGAAAATCTGTCTTTATTAATTTTAAATTACAAGGTCATTTCAGAGGTCAAACTATTAATTACACAAGGCATGTATGCAAATTAAGTAAATTTTTGGGGTGTCGGCTACAGTGCCTGAACAGAAGTGTGAAAGTCATCAATGAAAAGCTAAAAAGACCCTGCATAGGGCATAATCCAGTTCTAATGTAAGTACTTTCCTACTACAGGTCCAAGCATGGAACAGAGGCAGGCACCAAAATCTTCAAATTTCACATCTCTATAACATTCAAAATAAGTGATAGACCCAACAAGAATTCCACTTACCAAATGATAGGTGGATATGATGCTGCAATATTTTTATATTTCTGGGCACTAACATGAGATATGACTATAACCTTGTTGCTAATATTTGTAGGATTCCTGAAAAGATCACTCACTGCATTTATAAAGACTTGTCCTAACTGACTTTTTTTGAGAGCATAAATAAAATAAATTCTGTTTAAAAATAAAATAGGAATATATAACTGACAAAAAGAGCCCTACTATTCTCAAAAAGATTTAAGATTCATTTATTATTCCAGCTGCATAATTCCTCAGTGACCTTTCTTCAACATGCATCAGGACATGCTGTATTCCATCTCTTTGTGCTATCTCAAGCTTTTTCATCATATATCTACAGAATAACTGAGTCACTAACAGCATGAGCACTGTTTACTCACACCATGATCTTTAAGACATTCAGATAACAAAACGCTCTTCTTCCTTCCCAGTTGTGTTTTCTCTTCTCCTTCAGCTAAGTTCTTAACAAAAGACAATAGTGATTATGCAATCAAACAAAATACAACGAGGAAAAGCTCTTATGAAGTCTAGGGAGAATATGAATTTCAAAGACAATACTTTTTTTTTTACTAATCTTACTGTTCAGACTTTCCAAAGCACTTTCTGTACTTGCTTGCTATTTCTTTTAGTCATATCTCATAAATTAGAGAGTTTCAAAAAAGCAAGAGAGTCAGACTTTGAGCAACCTGTTCCTACGAATGAAAATCATGGGAACAGGGAGTCTCTGAAAATCCCTTTTCAAAATGCTACTCAGTCTTGTTATGATTGCAGTGAAATCACAGATTTAATTAATTACCAAAAAACAATCATTTACTCTAAAGCTCCACAGAAAGCTTTTGGAATCAAACATAAGAAGTAGTTTTTAAAAAAATGACATCAATGTGCTGGAAAAAAGATATGACTGAAAAAATGACAAGCAAGTACAGAAAGTGTTTTGGGAAGTCTGATCAGTAAGAGTAATAAAAACGAAGTAGATGTTAGAAGCAGATGAAGCATTTTCAAATATCATTAAAGCTTGCTTCTTTTTAAGGCCTCATCTGCTTGGCAAAATATTCACAGGGAAATATCCTTAGTGTGCTCTAGAGAGTATTTTTGTTATAGATTACAGCAAGATACTTCCTACACAAATACACAAACATCATACACACTGCTATTCTCCACCACTATTTAACTTGTTTTTATTGATAAATAACAGTCTGTTTACTGAAGGATTTTCATGCATTGTATATTACTAGTCACAACATCTCATCTCACTTGGATTTGTTGGACAAGATTAAATGAAGAGCTTGCAGGTCTCAGTCCAAAAACAGAAAGTCTATAAAATCACTTCTCAGGATCAGTCAAGTCATGCATACCCTTGGTATCATGGGTGATGAGCTCAAAAAGAGGCTAAGAGTATCCTTTATTGCCATGGCAACAGATCTAGTTTCACTTTTTTTCAGTTTACAATATAACCTTGACAGTGACCATCATCCCTCAAAAGTCTCGTTTTTCTTCTCTTCATTCATAAACATAGCTCTATGGCTAGTATTTTTGCTAATTGCTCAATCTCAGATAAATTGTTCTGTCTTAGGAAAAAAAAAACCCAAGGATTGTGGCCGTTCAGTGCATAAACTGAATGGCAGTGTCTTTGTCAGGACTTAATAACCCAATATGGTCTAGCAGTTTTCTGGTTAACTATCAATTCCCTCCTTAAAGGGATCATCAATATTTACATATTCAGTACTGGATTACCAAGACCTTCTCCACCCTAGACTAAACTCAAAGCAGACATATTCTGACAGTGACAAGGTAATTTAATGTCCTTAAACTGGGCAATAAGCCAGTTGCCATGAGCAATCCACACTGCAGATTTATGCATCTCCAACTTGTTACTTCCCGCTTCAAAGTACTATACAGGTAAGATCAGTGCTTTGCTGGTAAGTGAAAAACAAGGCTTTAAACCTTTTTTTTCAGCTTCACAGTTCCATTTTTCCAATTTATGCAGATAAATCAGGTCTAAGCCACTGACTGTGAGATTCAATAAAGATCTTTCTTTGGAAAGATATAAGCATTTAAAATCTGCTTCATGATTTACAAAAGCATCACTAATAACTGTTCCTGTTAGAGCTCTAGGCTGCCATTTTTATATGATGGAATTTGCTGTCTTCAGTGGAAGGTGATAATAACCTGGGACTGCATGCATGCAAGGATTTAATTGACAGCCAGCCCTAGACACTAAGGGATACCAGCAGTTTGCTTATACAGTGGAAGCAGCAGCCAGTAATTATAACTGGAGCTCCAGTCAGGTTACATACATGGGACAGAATTTACAATCAGCACTGAGAACCATTCTCAGCTCAGAACTCTTTCTAAATAACTATATTTTTGCTCTTTCTCACAGTTTCACAAACACTGTATTTTTGTGATTTATGGAACACATCTTGATTTTTTTTTCTCTTGTCATGCATTTATGACTCATTAAATCAGGTTTCTGAAATTCTTCATGCTTACAATTGTATAGATAAGTGGGATTCTCTGAAATGTGAGTCAGTTGTCTATCATCAAAATCAATGGCAGCTAGGCATCTTCTTGCCTAATGTTATTTACAATACTAATAGGTTCTCATTTACATACTTAAAACTTTGAAATGCAATTGAAAATTTCTCTCACGTTTAGAGGGCTGAGAGGAAAATAAGAGACTGAGGTAGGTTCTATCACTTGTTAATCCACCTGGAGTACTGCATTCAGCTCTGGGGTCCTCAGCACAGGAAGGACATCAACCTGTTAGAGCAAGCCCAGAGGAGGACACCAGGATGATTAGAGGGTTGGAAAACCTCTCCTACGCGGAAAGGCTGAAAAAAATGGAATTTTTCAGCCTGGAAAAGAGAAGATTTCAGGGTGACATAATTGCAGCCTTCCAGTACCTGAAGGGACCCTACAAGGAAGAAGGACGGGGACTTTTTACATGGGCATGTAGTGACAGGACAAGGGGTAATGGGTTTAAATCGAAAGAGAGTAGGTTTAGATTAGGTACTAGCAAAAAAATCTTTACTGTGATGATGGTGAGGCACTGGTACAGGTTGCTGAGAGAAACTGTAGGTGCCTCATCCCTGGAAGTGTTTAAGGCTAGGTTGGACTGGGCTCCTAGCAACCTGGTCTAGTGTCCCTGTCTACAACAATGGGGTTGGAACTAGACTGATCTTTAAGGTCCCTTCCAACCCAAGCAATTCTATGATTCTACGATTTTAAAGAGGAAAATCACAGATACTTTAACACCTATGGAAAATCGACTGAGAAGCATCAGTGAGTCACTCCCCAAAGCAAGAAAAACCTCTGAAAACAGTATAGCTTTTTGATGGCACCAAGAATTTATCTTATTTCTGTTTTTTCTCCCTATGTAGATGTGTTGAATTGTGGCTGTGGGCAATAAGCACACTCATACACCTAGAAGCAGAGACGAGATACTCTTGAGAAATAGTTTAAGTTGGTAAAAGTACTGTTTGAGTACTAATTAGCATTCTCTACTTGTTAGAATAATGGTTATTTTCACAAACCAGAAAACCATGTGTTTATTTTTCACAACACAATTCAACACACACACAGAGGCATATTTGTGATTCCTAATGCCACCAATACACTACTTAATTTTCAGTGTTCTAAAACCATACAGCTCTAATTAGTATTGTCTAGTAATTAGTACTAGTTAATATTCCTAACAACTTTCCTACTTGTTGAAATACCTGCCCGTCTCCTTCTGTAGGTAGTTTTTTTTACTTACTGGTACCAAAGATCTTGGAGCTTGACCTAATAAAGCATCAGCAGGAGGGTCATAGAAAATACAGGTATAATTGTCACTTTTGAATGTGTCTCCAATAGCTTTCTTCTGGGTTTTCAACAGAGATTTCTTTCTCCAAATGTGTTTATTTTAGAAAAAGTGTTACTAATTTTTACAAGCCTTTTTCCTTCCCCTTCAGAGTCAAGAGCTATACCTCATAGTGAATTTCCTCTATTTTTAATTGAATTTTTGGTAATATTTAGAGACTGGATACTATTTGCTTCTGACTAAGACTCAGACAACCGTATGACTACTAAACTTCATGAAAAAGGAAATAAATCAAGTACCTACAGAACTACAGACAATGGAGTGTCCTTAAGTCAGTTTACTCTTTCCTGTGTCCATGCAGATCTACTTTCTAAGGCACATATTCCTCCTTGTTCTTTGTTCTTTCCTTGTTTTAAATGTCAATAAGAGTAAAGAAAGTGTATGGGAAAATTTGATGTTCACTTTTCTGCTGCACACAGACATTTGATTTAGTGCTTGCAAGAAAGTAAAGATATTAAGCTCCTTCATTTTATTTTTTGAGAAACTTCTAGATATATATTCTGTGGCTAACATCTTCAGCTTAACAAGACATTTATGTTGTACAAAAAGGAGAGCACTTTTCAAAACTTCATTCATTTATTTTTCTGTGGATAGACATTTGTCATATCTAATAGGTCCTCGCTCAAAAAATGAAGTTATTCCAGCAAGACTCATGCTCCCATATATACATTCCTAAACTGACATTACCATGCATTTGATGTTTTATTTGCTTGCACATAGTACCAGCTTTCTGCCTGCACCTGTTTTTCTTTGGGACATCAGTCTCTCTCCAGTATTTCTGTTTGTACTGTTGTATAAAATGTGTTGCTGAACTGGCATATTGGCATATTATAACATCAGAGACATTACTGAAAATGAATTACAGAAAGTCACCATTATTTTGCCTGGCCTCATTTGTCTAACATTCAAATTATTGGAATGAAATAAGCAAAACTTAAACATGAGGAAAAAAAGCATAAAACTCAAAGAGTTAATGGGCAATGCTGATTGACTCCCTTCAATTCTGCCAGTTGTATAAAGGCATTATGAATTTGAAACAAGAATCAGGCCTAAAAGA
>VZRE01015392.1:9979-32901 GCA_013396775.1 Cephalopterus ornatus
GCAGCTGAACGACCGTTTGGCCGTGTATATCGACAAGGTGCGTAGCCTGGAGACGGAGAACAGCGCGCTGCAGCTGCAAGTGACCCAGCGGGAGGAGGTGCGCGGCCGCGAGGTCACCGGGCTCAAGGCGATCTACGAGGCGGAGCTGGCGGACGCGCGGCGGGCGCTGGATGACACGGCGCGGGAGCGCGCCAAGCTGCAGATCGAGCTGGGCAAGATCCGCACCGACCACCAGAAGCTTCAGGGCAGGTGGGCAGCGGGGAAGGGCTGGGAGAGACCCCGGGGATGTGGGGATGAAGATGGGATGGGGATGGCCGCTCCCGGAGGTACNGGTCCTGGTCCGGCTCCCGCGGTGAATTCTAGCCTGGGAATGAATGAATGAGGCAGAGGCAGCGGCAGCGCTGCCGCTCCGCCCCGGCGGGAAGCGCCGTCCCGGAGCACCGCCCCCGCCGGCAGCAGGTCCGCAGGTCCCCAGAGCATCCCCGGGGCGAACGTAGGCCCGGAGTCCGCCAAGAGGGCGCGAGTGGTTGTAAAGTGAAGCAGGGGGAATCTAGATTGAATATTACGAAGGAATTCGTTGCTGTGTGGGCGATGAGGCGCTGGAGCGGGTTAGCCGGGGAGGTTGGTGCTTGGAAAATCGGATCGAGCGCTTTGGTTGCCACCCGCAATAAGGGAGAGCTTAGAGCACCTTCCAGCACCTAAAGGAGGCTGAAGAGGGGCTTCTGACACGGGCATGAAGTGGTTAGGAGAAGGCTGTAAGCTGAAGGAGAGCAGGTTTAGGTTGGATATTGGGGAGACTTTCTTCCCTGTGAGGGCGGTGAGGCCCTTCGGGTTGCCCGGAGATGCTGTGGCTGCCCCATCCCTGCACTTACTTAAAACAAAGAAGAACTGTAATTCCTGACCGTCTTGCTGGCTGTTCAGATGTCACGAAAGGCAGATTCGTGTCCACACATCCTCGACACTGCCTGCCTGCTTTACGCCTTTGAGGCACATCACCAAGATCTCTGCTCCTGCAGTGAACTGATTCCTGACGCTAGATTTTTTCTCCTTACACATCTGACTCGATTCAGTTGTTCTTTTTCTTCCTTGTGTGTGTTCATCTTAAATTCGATTTCTTTGATTTTTCTGCTGTAGTTTTAGGCCCACTTAGCGCTGTAGGTTTAGTCTTGGAATCACAAGGCTTATCAGTATTGGAAGGAAAAAAAACACCCCGGAGTTGCTAATCTTCCTTTCCCATTGTCTAACCTGCTAATTTTATTGAATGTGGTCTCAGCCCTGATTTTCATCATGAAAAAGGTATTTCATGTGTGAACTAGCATATTGATGTTTTCATATGTCCGCAGTCAGCTGCAATATGTTTTGGACTGTTAACTTGTTATTTAAAAAAAAAAAAAAATAGAAATTGTGAGTTTTTAATAGGGAGCCTGGTCTTGGGGTTACGTCTCAGTGCCCCATGAAGGCCTTAAATCCAAGTGATTGCTGACAGTGGCAGGGAAAGCCAGGTGTAGCTGCAGAAAGGCACTAAAGTGACTTGACTTGAAGGTCAGTCCAGGAATTTCCATCTCTTTGTGACTTTTTGAGGAAGACACACTCTTCTGTCAGCTTCTCAAGAGTGCATATGGAGGACTGGGCTCTAGCGCACTCTGTAGTAGGTTCTCTTTCTGTGGCTTGAACTGGGCCATTAATAATGTAAACATGGAGATTCTTTGTATTCTGTTTTATGTTTTCCTGTAGTGGAGTATGTGGGGGAAAAAAAGGGGTAGGGAGTTCGTAGGGGTAGGGAGTTGCTCTTGTGCTGCAGGTACAGCCTTTTTTTAAAGAGTGATGTCTTAGTGCTTGATAGCTTGTCAGTACTTGTCCCAAAAAGTTCATCTTTGTGCTCCACAGAACACAGAGTATAGATCTGGAAAACTCCTGAATAGTTTAGTAAAACAAACAATTAATGCTGTTTAAGGCTACTGGACTCCACTTGTACGTGGGTATTTGGTGTTGTTTGATGTGCAGTTTTTTATGTCATCTTTGATTATTTTAAAGATGGATATCTAAGCTTATCTGTAATTCTATTTTTGCAAAGTCTTAAAAAGGAGCAAAAGGGTTTTTTTTTTTTTTCCTGAACTGAAGCACACTCCCTGATGACTTCTTAAAGCTGTTAAGTTATAATATAACCTGATGAAAAATACTCTTAAAACACAGGTGTGCATTAGAGTGCTGTTAGCTTTAAGAGTTCACAAGGTAAGATGAGAATCTGTGTTCTCAACACAATTTTCCTTGCCCTCTCAGAAAACGTAACTGCGGTGAGGTGTATGCAGTGGCTTTAGTTTAAATATGAGTATGTAGTAGTTTGGATCTAACAGAACCACTTGAAAGAAAAGTTTTCTGGCATGCTCAGTTCAGATGGGTCAGATATCCTGGTAGCCATGTCATAAGACTCAGATTAGTGATGGCTTTGGTTCCTTTGAGTGCCAGTGAAGATAAATGGTAAAAGAAATAGCTCTCAAGATGTCTTTAATCTATGTAGGGAGTACAGGTGATTCCCCACTGAGTTGTCTAAAGCTGGTTGATATGATTTGTGGTCTATCTGGCCTCCCTGTTCTGTTTGAATGTTTTTGCAGATGTTGTTATTGTTCCCCCAGACACACGTGCAACTCTTTCTGTAGTTAGCACGACATTCTTCTTAATTGCTTGATCCATTTATTTTGTTCCAATCATCATTGAGCTCCTTGGCCTCATTAGTGCATCAGACTCAAGCTTCTAGTTGCTTTCAAAGTGCTGTAGGACTTTTCTTATTCTTTCTTTGCAAAAATTGAGGACCAGTCACCTATTTGTTGGTTTCTCTGGTTTGTTGACTTCAGTGTCATATTTATGGTGTGATGCACCAAAAGCTTGCTCTGTTTGTACTTTTAATCCCTCAAGAAAAAGTGCATTTGTTTCTGTAGCTGATCCTGCTATATATAACAGGCTGGTTGCATACAATCCTTCAAGAGTGCCTGCCATGCAGTGGGTACTGCTGTAGCAAAATAAATACGAAGGCTTCCCTTGCTATTTCAAATCTTAAAGAACTAGGGGGAGAAGAAGTGAGAGAGAAACACCCAGTCTCTCTATTTTTGTTGTGAGGAGGGGATGAGGAAATTATATGCATAGTTGTAAAAGTGAAAAGAAGCTTGTCATGGGTAGAATGAAGATAAGAGAAAATAAATTTCTGTATCTCAAGACTGGAGGTGGGTGGGGAAGAATTTAGGTGTATGGAACTCTTGGATAGTTCTTGGGAGGAGGAGAAGAGGGAGATCTCATCTCTTCCCTAATTTGTGAAAGAATTGGGAGAAGTTAACAGTTTCACAGTATTTCTAATTTATTTTCTCTTTGTTGGTTAGGCAAGACTGTACTATATGCTTTGCTATTGGTGATAGCTGTTGTAAAGACATCCCTCCACTTCATTCCTTTAGATAAATATTTAACTGTGACTGCCACTGTTCTGCAGTCAAGGGCTGTGGAAGGCACTAGCAGTAGTTCAACAGCCTAAGCTCATAATGGTGATTGAAACTGGTCTTGGGAACTTCACGATCCTTGCTCTTGCTTCCACAGCCTTCCACATTGTGTTGTGTAACTGCATATTGCACTGAGTTGAGAAACCTGGCTGGAAAAACAACTGTGATCCTGTTCACTGCCATGGCTGGGCCTTCACACTACTGCAAATTTCGTATTTCCTTGAGAAAAGGGCTAAATATACAATGCATGCAGAGCAGTGAACTACATGATCCTTAGGCAAGTCATAACGTCATCATTTAAACAGCAGATGCAGGGGTAAAGATCCCAGTTGCTCCATCACTCCACCATCCAACAGGCTGGATAAAGCTTCTGCTTTTGAATGGGAGTGTGTCATGCTTTAATCATGTACAACAACTGCAAACCAGGGAGAACTGTAGGGCCAGAACGGTGGAGGATAAATTCTGATGTGTAACTTGAGCAATTAACTTGACAAGGGTTTACATTGTGAAGTCTGACACAGCTGTGTTACCTATTCATGTTGAACAAGGGCAGTTCAGAAAGTCAGGCTGCCTGTTAGCTGTTGCGTTATTTGGTCTGCTTATGGGGTCAAGTTTCAGGGTAGTTATCCATTGGTGGCAGTTATTTCCAAGATGAGAATATTATTTCCAAGAATATTCATTGTGGGGACTTAACAAAATCAAAATCCCTGGCTGGATGTTTCTCTGTGCTGATTTGTCGCGTGAGGAAATCACATTGTTTAGGAAGCATAAGCTGGTGTTAACCTGAGTTCATTTAGGAAACCCCTTGTTTACATTTGTCTTGGGCAGGCTGAGATTTCACTGTGGCAGTTTTCCAATGATGAAGTGCATCTGCTCTCCTGTAAGAGGAGATAGTGTGATAAAAGTAACTTTGAAGGAAATTACGTGTTTCACTGAAGATGTTGGTAAAGGAAATAATCTTCCTTTATTATCTTCAGGTGTTTTGTAGAGTACAAGCATTTAAAGAAAATGTAATTGTGGCAGGGACTGTTAATTTTAAGTATTAAAGAGGTTATCTATCTTGCTGTGTCTTCGGTTAATCTTCCTTCTGATCTACGTTCTGAAATACGTTTTTGCATTGGGATTAGGCAGTAAAATAAACACCAGTAATAGCTTCCTATCAGCCTGTGGCTTGAATTACTGTGCAAGTGTGGCACTTTGCAGCTGCTATCCTGAGCTACTACACAGAACTGTATTGTGTTAGTGCAGGCAAAGGTGCGCCTGTTGCAGGGTTTTCCATGGTGCATGTGTGGTTCGCTGTAATGAGCTAGAGGAACTGTTTTAAGGAAGGTGACTTAATATTTCTTTTGATGTGTATTTTCATTATTGTAGGTGATCTTGGAAAGTGAGGCAAAGATTGGAGCCTGAGGAACTATGGAGCTTTAACCTGAAATCTGTTTTGATACATACAAAGAGCACCCAAAGGAGTAAGGAGTAGGGAAGTAGAATCATTAATGTGTTACACTATAATTTGAGCCACAGAAATGTAAGAATATAGCTGAAGTTATATTCTTAATTAAACATGTCTTCCATTTGGTGTAGGACATAAATACTTGGTCTAAAATATGTGGACCTGTAACAATAATGTGGTAATGGGCTTGATAAGTATGTGGTGCATTTGTGTAGGTTCTGCTTAGATAACTGCTCAGAATAGTGGGATTCACATAGATCACTGCTTGTCCAATTACTCTTTATTTTCATGCTGATCTCTATACAAAAACTTGGATGCTCTTAAACATATGTTTTTTATGTTATTTTAAATCACCTCCTTGCAAAACACAGCCTTACTGTTTTGTCTCCGATAGGGCAGAAAATTGACCTGTAGCCAAATAAAACATAAAGCATTAATGACTGTAGTTTTTCTTCTTTTATTATTTCTCTACAACTGCAGTGGAAAACCAGCCCGCTGTGCAATACATTTAATTTTATATGGATGTAAGTATAGGCTGCATTATCAAGAATTACAACACTTGTGTAACTATGTCTTGGCTGTAAAACAGTGTTTTTCTAGGAGGGTTTGATTAATGTTGGTAATGCTTAACTTTGTGATCTGAT
Source organism: Cephalopterus ornatus (assembly GCA_013396775.1). Lineage (NCBI taxonomy): Eukaryota > Metazoa > Chordata > Aves > Passeriformes > Cotingidae > Cephalopterus > Cephalopterus ornatus. Next base: position 15,559 of record VZRE01015392.1, read on the forward strand.
TCTGTGAGTGCTGGCAGAAATGAGTGGGTGGGTGTGGGAGGTGAGAAAAATCTGCTTTACCACAGTGGCATCCCGCGCTTGGTCAGTTGCTAAGGAGCCTTTAAATTGTACCTCCTGAAATCTAGCTACTGACTGCTGACTTTACATTAGAGGTGTGGTTTGTCTGGCTCCAGAAAATCAATTCAACTTATTAAACTGGTAGAAAATGTGGTTTTTCTCTTTTTCTTCGTGGCCTGAGATCACAGGAAATTCTAGGTTGCTGTAAACAATTCCACGGGTAAGAAGATCCACATACTTTGAAGTCAAAGGAAAGAAAACCAAGCTGCTGCTTTGAAGAAGATGCAAGTCAACAATTATTTCTTTGCTTTTATTTTCCTTTCATGACTCAAACTACTTGAAGGAGTTCAGTTCAAGCTAATTTCTGAGAACGACTACAGGAAGGTGTTTGAGGGTTTTTTTGTTTTATTCAGATGTAGCTTTCTGAGGAGGCAGAAGCTAGCTACTGTCAAGAGACTGAAGTTCTTCCTGGTGAAGATTAGTAGGTGTAGGGATGAAGTATATGCTGTATACATTAGTTTTTTGTTATTATAAATCACACAGGCTTTTCTGATCTTCTTTCTCTTCTTTCCTGTATTCCCTTTAGGGCTGGGATGACACTGCTGAGATGCTGAGATTTCATCTGGCTTTCAGTGTTTGAAGTGTTGAGCTGCCTTACAGTTAGACTACTCATGATCCTAACAACTAGTAGTGCTTAATTTTAATTCTCCACCTACCCCCTTCTGTGGCTTCAGTTGCATTAAATTACAGTATGGCTTCACAGCCAATCTTGTTGTAAACAAGCAAGGAAGGGCTGATCTAACTGGTAATTCTTTAGTGGTACAGATACTGTTTAATTACAGGTTTTAATCATGTTGTTGTTGCTAGTCCATGTTATACAGCATTTTTCTCTGCTGACCCAGTGGCAAGAATGTTCTCAGCTGCCTACCAGCTTGTAAAAGCATCAAAAAGTTATTTGCATTAAAAAAAAATTAAAACCCAAGTGATTTTAAGGAGGGGGGTGTGTGTGGAGTCTTCCTAATTCAGAGTCTAGGATAATGGGGAGCAGCACAGTGTGTATGGCTCTACTGCTTTCTAGTTTCAGGATCTGACTTGATAGGCTTGGTCTCAGCACAGAGTCTTGTGAGAACCTGTCTTCTCCCCGTTTTTGAATCAAGCTTTTCCCAGCAGTGATCAATCAGCAAAGGCCTGCTCTGGGCCCTCATACTTCCTAATAGGTTATGGAGATACTTTTTTTAACAGGCATACCATAGCAAGACACTTTTATATCCCTCTTTTTCCTGCTTTGCTGCACACCTTGCATGCTGAGGTTCCAACAGGCCTGGGTGGGAGAGGAGGAACACAGAACAAATGACTCACTGAATAATACAGAGAGCTGGAAGTAGGAACCCGCGTGTCCAAAACCTAAATACTGTGCTCTTGTCTGAGCTGTCAACCCAGCTGTGGGTCTGAGAAGTGAAATGCCAGAGAAGGGACTGAATGAGAGTCAAGCTGCAGGAATGAAAAATTTGAGTTGGGTGTGTTTGTGCATGCTGGGGGCTCTCACAGCCCGCTTGTCCCTTGAGTGCTCCCACAGCCGAGCAGGTGCTAATCCCTCGGGATCGGGATTAGCCAGTGTTAGCACTGGCTGTTAGTCTGTTACATAAAGCCTGCCATGTGGTGGCTGTGTTGCTGAAATGTCCAGACATGGATCCTATCCCTGCATCCTTACGCATTGCAAGCTTCTGTGCAGACATCTCTCCTGAGCACAATGTCAAGTGCAGGTCATCTTGAAAAAGCATCTTTTAAACCTGAGAGTCTCTCCTCTTAAAAATTGTGTTGATTTTATGTTAGTCTTGTTTATGAGAAATGAGAAACATTTCTGTTGTTTCCTATAAGCAGTTCAGCGATTAAAAGAAGTAGTGGGTGTATTCTGAATCTTGTTCTTAAGAATCTTTACCCAATTTTCAAGTCTTCTCTGAATTATGTTGCTAATTATGATTTGTTTGTTTTTTTGTTTTCTGTTTTGGTTTGGTTTTTTGTTCACTTCTGGAAAAAGAAGTGTGAGAACTGATGAAGTGCTTGCTGTGGTATTATTGAGTCTGAGTCTGTCCATTCCTGTAAAATGTTCATAGTTTGAGAGTAAACATCTAGACCTTCTCTATGCTACTGCCCTTGCTAGAGAAATATGGGTATTCCAGAAGGAAAAAGAACAAACTCTGAGGTTGGAGAATTTCTGTTGCACATTTAAACATGGCTGCTTATGCTCTCAAAGATCAAGAAACACTTTGATTTCTGAATATGGGTTTCTTTTCCCCTATTTTTGATAGTAGCCAGATGTAGCATTATCTGTGGAAAAATAACAGTCTGAAGAAGTAATACTCTTCTTGTTTGATTTTTTTTTTTGAACAATTTGTTTGGGTGAATAAACATCTTGAAATTGTTTGACCACTTGTGTATACACAAAAACTAATTTGAAGGTAATTTGAAAAGCTTGTGTGCTTGTTTTCATAAAGAAAGACACCTTTACCTTTGATAAAAACAGTTTCCCCTTTTATGTATGTTTCGTGGACTGGATGCTCTTGAGTTTCCTCTATACTTAGGCTTCTACAGCCCAAGCAAAATATTAAGCTGCCGTTTTATCAGGTGAGAAAAGCAGAACTAAGGGGTTGATTTTAAATTTGAGTAAATTAAGCTAAGACAAAATGTTTTTGCCACACATATCTCAAGTGTGAGATTTAGATTAGTTTATTAATCAGCAGTCAACTTTAGGGGCATTTCTAGACTTTCCTACCACTTTCTCTGGTTTATTCCAGCTATGCAAAAAAGGAGTCTGACCTAAGTGGAGTCCAGGCTAAACTCCGAGAGTGTGAAGCTGCCCTCAATTCTAAAGAAGCTGCTCTGGCCACAGCCCTTGGTGATAAGAAAAGTCTGGAGGGAGAAGTTCAAGAGTTGAAAACTCAAATTGGACAGGTGAGAAGACAAAATCGTTAACCATCACCATTAATTAGTACTGGAAGCAGTGTTGAGTAGGCTTCTGAGTTGAGTACTGTTCAGTTTATTAATAACATGAATGGTGGAATAGAGTGCTCATAAACTTGCAGGCTCTGAAGTGGCAAAGGTTGGTACTTATGGGGAGGAAAGCAGGTCAAGATTCAAAATAAGCTTGACATGTTTTAGAAGTGTTTTGAGGGACGGGCTGACTTTAGAAAGATGGATAACAAATAGCTGATGAGTATCAGTTTGTGATTCTCTCTGCCCTCCTTTTGTTTCTAGCTGTGGTCCTCCATCTTCTGGGTGTCTTACAGAACAATGAGGAAAAAAAGTCTTGAGAGGAGTTGAGGAGATTGGGAAATTAGTATTTGCTGTGTATTAAAAATGAAGTTTTTTAGGGAAAATGGATAAATAGCATTTTAATGCCAGTTACCAATGTGAAATATCTAGAACTCACTTCTGTAAGCAACTGCAAAAGTGTGGGATGGGGAGTGGGGGAGGCATTAGCAGGGTGAATACTGGGATTTGATTGTCAAGTTCAGCCATAACATGTAGTTGTCTGAGGTCATTGTGTTATGTGAGTTCTGATACGTAATGTGCTGATTCTTTTATTTCTTAAAGCTTGAGGCTTCTTTAGCTGCTGTCAAGGACCAGCTTATACGTGAAACCTTACAGAAGGTGGATCTTGAAAACCGTTGTCAGAGTCTCACTGAGGATTTGGAATTCCGTAAAAACATGTATGAGGAGGTAAATGCTTTAGCCTCAAGAACTAACATTTTTAAAGGGAAGAAGACAACTGGGAGGTCATTGTAGGATTCTAAAATAATTTAGGTTGGGAGAGACCTGAGGAAGTTGTGTGAACTCCTACTCAGAGCTCACGTTCTAGCTGGAAGATTTCTAACTTCTTTTTTCTATGAAAAATATGTTAACTCTGGGTTCTTGTGATAAAATAACTTCATATATCATGTTGTTTCATGTTAAGTTCTGACAATGATATGCAATGTACATGTCTTTTCATAGTAATGAGAAAGTAGGTTAGTAATTTTTCTCATAATCCCTCTATGGGAAATAAAGTGAAGAGGGACACTCAAACAGGTGCTATGGACTTGTAATGGTTTTAATTTCAAACCGTTCCAATAGGATGCTTTTGAATAATGGAAACAAAAGTTGATGAACAGTTGTCTTTTAGAATATACTCTTGCTACCCTTTCAGTAACAGTCCTTGAGGCTTTCCACGAGGAACCTTAGGGCAGTAACAAATGTACCTAAACTTTGTCTTTTGTTCCTTGTGCACTTTTCCTTGCTGGTAGTATTTTCATCTCTGTTCATGTTGTTGGAATCCCCCTTTTTTTTCTTCTAGAAACTGCAGGCAAGCATACAAATAAATGAGGAAAATGCTCTTTAGTGAAAATGACTGTTCCATTTCACAACTGCACATCTTGTGCAAGCACAAAAGATACCTCAAGAAGAGAGCGATGAATTTCTAAACTCATATTGAGGTGTATTTGTTTGAAAATGCAGATACCTCTCAGAAGGAAATGTGACTTTAAATGCTGATGGTATCCTAGCTCTTATTTCAGTGGCTGGCTATTGCAAAATAAGGTGCTTATTTTTCTGTGCAGATCAGAATGGGGAAATTGCCCTATGTTTCTACTAAAAGTTTCAGTGTCAGACTAATCCAGTGCTGATCCACAAGGGTAGCTAAAGCCTGCATTACTTGCCACTCAGCGAGTATTTTATCAGAATTTTTAGTCTTCTAAAAATTTTCTCTTGTGTTTACTGAATGTTACTCTGTTTTTCTGGTTTTCATAGGAAATCAATGAGACAAAAAAGAAGCATGAAACTCGCTTGATTGAGGTTGATTCTGGGCGTCAGATTGAATATGAGCATAAACTGGCCCAAGCCCTTCATGAAATAAGAGAGCACCACGATGAACAAGTGAGGCTGTACAAAGCAGAGCTTGAACAGACTTACCATTCCAAAGTGAGAACTTATTTTTGTATAGTTGTTTGATGCACTTTGTTTTTGTTTTACTTTGTACTATAATTTCTTGCATTTCAGAGTACTTTATTATGGAGCTTGGCTTAAAATTACTGTGCTTTTGAACATGAATTTGCATTTTCACATCTCATTTTGGGAGTAGGTTTAGTCCTTGTGAAGTACCGCAATGTAAGAGTAAGAAGCATGGTGTGAAGGTGAACTGTGGAGGGGAAAAGGGATTAATGCTGGGATTACTGTGAATTCAAGGAAAGTTCATGTGTTGTTACATCATACTAAACTTTGGTGATCAATAAGGTGTCCCATATTTTGTATAAAGGTTATTTCATTATAGGACTTGCTGATAAGACAGCAAGAGTAAGAGTCCTCTGACCCAGTACAAAACATGTGGAAGCTTTACCATACCCAGTTACTTCTGGTTTTCATTCTTCTAGAGGGAAAGTGAAATCAGGCTGAAATCGGTTATACTTCATCATTTCCTTCCTCTGCTGTTATTCTACAGTTAATGTCAGGAGGCATCCTGGTGTCTCAACTGAACCTGGTTTCTGTGGCTATACTTGTTGCAGTTAGTGTTTTTAAATGTGACAGCAGAGAAGTTGATACAAACTGAATTTAGTAGCACAGTTTTTAGTCTTTTCAGCCTGCTTATCTTCAGGGCTTCTATCTGACTTGGAAAGGATGATTTAAAATAAGAACTAGCCAAAAGTACAACCTCTCATAATGAAGGCTTTCTTGATCCCTCTCCTCAGGTATATTGTGTCTGTATTTTTGGACTCCTGTTCAAAAATAAATTCTAGATTCCAGTGCATCATCAACAAGTTTAGTAATATGTCTGTGGTGCAGCTCAAGTGTATGTGGTAGTGTTCAGCAGGAACGAGGTGGTTATTTTTAAAAAGTAAAATTATTTGAGATTGAAGATTTGAGCGAAGCAGGTAGTGGCATATGGCACTGGTGCCGTAATCTAAGGACACATTACCAATTTTGCTTATGTTGGCTGAAAATTAACAAGTTTGAGAATTGGTAATTTCAGTTTGACTTCTTGTTAAACACACTCAAAACCAGTGCTACAGTAATTAAATAAACATTTGCCAGTAGGAAAACTGAATTTAGTTGCCCGACTTCAGCAATGTCTATGAGGGAAACTTTCAAGGTTTTAATTCTAGCATAAATATTCAGAGGACTGTGATTTCAGGTAGGGCCACACCATATTTGAACCCTGAAGAAAGAGATGTCTCACTGTGTTAGATCGGCACAGAGGAATTTCATGGCTTTAGTGTTGCATGTGTGGTTTTGAGTGATTCATCTTCCTTTTAGCAAAAGCTGCTTTGAAACTGATCTCTCAACCTGTTCTACTGCAGCTGGAGAGTGCCAGACTGTCCTCAGAGATGAACAGCTCTACAGCCAACACAATCAGAGAACAACTGAATGAAAGTCACTTGCGAATTGAGGGTCTGTCTTCCCACATCAGCAGCCTTCAGAAGGAGGTAATAAGATGTTTGTGACTCTCCAGTCCTGCTGATTACCGTTGTTGGCCTTTTTTATTAAAGGACTTTCTTTCACTTAACTTTCAAGTATGTTCAGTATCATGACTTGAATTTGTCTTCTGTTCTCTACTTTTTCAAATTCCTTACTGTCTCCTTTTGACAGCAGTATTCTGCTGCAGAGTATTTGAAATATGATGGTGTTAAATGGCTTTTGTGAAAATTTTTGTGGATAGATGGGGCAGTTTTAGACAAGAGAGCTCTGTGTTAAAAGTTCTTGACATTCTAAGCAATTTAAATCTGTAGTACCTGGACAGTCTAGTGTAGGATTCCACAAAGCAACATTCAAAACCAGAACTGGAATATACAGTCTCTGTTGAGTGTCTCTTTTCGTTCTAGATCTTATTTGAGTTGAGACCTCAAAAAAAACCCAAAAAAAGCAACCAAACAAAAAAAACCCCCATGAAGTGATCTTACCAGGATTAGGATGAAATACAAGACTGAGTAACTACATCAAATAACTGTACTTGAGCATTTGTAGAGCAGGATCTTGAGCAGAAACTAATTATATTTAGATCACAGAGGACATAAATCACACTCAAAGATGTATGACACAATGTCATATATTCAGTATTAACTTGATTGGAGTACTAGAGTAAGTATACTATGAGAATTATTAGGAGTTTGTTCTGAACTGAGCTTTTCTAACTTACTAATCATTTGAAAATGCAACAAAACTTTTTTGGAAGAATGTTAATTGATCTTTTCTGTGATACATTTTGAATTGTATTCCTCTTGTACAGTGGACTCTAGTAAGACATCAAAATTCTGTGTATTTCAACTGAAAAATATAAATGCAGGAGACATTATTTCATAATGTTCCAAGTAAATTTGCAGATACTAGAGTCTTCACAGTTTTCCTGTTGTATAGTCAAGTTAGTCTCTGGAAAAGAACAGGTGATGTAATGAATGTGCATGAGGTTACAGAGGAATCAGGTTGAAAGTTTTGGCCACTTAAATCTTATTTTTGCATTTAGATTAACATCATCTTTTGGTGGTTCAGTTAGGTGTTTTTTTGTTTTGTTGGGTTTTTTTTAATTACCTGTATTCTGTTTGGGAGCAACAGCTACATTCAGAGAACTTCTGAATTTGCAGAGGTAACTTCAAGGCTATCAAAATCAACCTCTGTCAGTTTGACTGTGATTTTCTACCAAAATGAAGATTTTCCTGTGTGTTTTTTATTTTTGTAGCATTAGGGATGTCAACCATTACAGTTCTGTTTTTCATTTTACTGGCACTAACTTTAGTTTGGTTTTCTTGGAAGAAAACTCTTACCACTGGTGCTGGTCTGGTTTGATTTGCAAGCGCTGAGCTCTGAGGTAGTTTCCACTGTGATCTTCCATGTGACATTTATTAAATTCCTTATCTGACTCTTAACAACCAGTTACACTGGTCCTCTGTCTCAGACATGCAGAGTACCTGTTCTCACTGTCTGGACTGTGATGACTTCCTGAGTAGAGTTCATGCATAGCAATTGCCAACAACTTGGTGATTGTGGGGCATTGGTTCCTGTGTCTGTCCTTTAAACTGAAAAAATCTGAAAGAGACTATCAAACAGAAGTCAGCATGCTTATGGAAAGTAAACCTTAAATCTGTCATCACTTGACCTGTCTTTGATAAGCATTCCATTTGTTATGTACAATACAAGGTTCTGCTGGCTTGAAGGGATTTTTGATGTAACAAATTAGCTTTCCTATCATAAAGGTATAAGGAATGCTTATTGCTGTACTTTGACAGTGGGCAGACAAGCTTTCACTGACAACAACCCCTCTTCCTTTAGTGGCACCTCCATCCCAGAATTGGAATTGGAATTGGCAGCCGTAAACTGAGGCAAGGACCAGACATCTGAAAGCTAAAGAGCAATTACTGCAGGGCCTGAAGTAAACTGAGCTGAACTTTGATCACAGATCCAATTGGGCTGGAAAAGATCTCTCAGATTGAGTCCAAGCTGTGACTGAACACCATCATGTCAACCAGACCATGTCCTTAAACACCTCCAGGGACAGTGACTCCACCAGCTCCCTGGGCAGCCCATTCCAATGTCTAATCACCCTTTTATATCTGTGAAGAAGTTCCTCCTAATGCCCAACCTAAATCTCCCCTGGCGCAGCTTAAGAGTATGATCCTGTGTCCTGCCCAGTGCCTCTTAAACATTTAACTCTTAAGCTCAGTTTTTCTTTCATGAGTAAATTCAGGTGTAGTAGCATATTTTCAGATTTCAGAAAAATGGAGCGGTCATCTTTTAAAGTACATTCTAAATTTAATTGGAACTTGAGGTGTTATATTTGTAGTAGGTGGAGTGGAGAACAGGAAGTTGAATATGGGTGAGTTTGAATTCAGAAATGGGGGAAAATGTGCAACTTTGCATTCTGAAATCCATGTTGCTTGAATAGCAGAGCACATGAGGGTTTGGGTGAGGTTTCCTTTGTACCACTGATGTGTTTTCAATGCTTTTCTAGTCTAGAGCATGGCAAGACAGAGCACAAGAGCTTGAGAACAGCTTGGCAAAGGAACAGGAGAATGCCCGCAAACAGCTGATTGAGAAAGAGAAGGAAATTGCTGAGATCAGGAATGTCATGCAGGAACAACTGAGTGATTACCAACAACTTCTGGATGTTAAACTGGCACTTGACATGGAAATCAATGCATACCGGAAATTGCTGGAGGGCGAAGAGGAGAGGTACTAAAGAATGTAGCAACAAATGGTGATATCCCTGTGCTCCCCTTACTTGCCTCTTTCTGTGTTAAAAGGCAGTTTCTACTAGTGCTTGACCACAGTTTCCAGGGCACTGGTTTTGCCCCCTCCTCTCTGACAGACATAGTTCCAATTCCCCGTGAGTCCTTGGGTATCAGACCAACAGCTCCCAGGGCAACAAACACCATTTATTTAATGAAGGTTCAGCATGGGTGATGTAATTGTCATTTGTACATCTTGTTTAGTGCCATGGTTAATATTCTTTTTCAAAATTATTAGAGGGTTAATGAATTGTTAGCCAAATTTCTTTAAGTATAGAGTAATTTTAATGAAGTCATGGCCATTATGATTGTCCATCTTATCACTTAGCTGCATTTTTCCACATCTGGCCTCAGAGTTCATCAGTACTGAGAATTTTCACCTGATGTCACAGCTGTCATTTAAAATAGTTTGATACTTCACTGTATTCTGAGCTAGGCAAGGCTGACTCCTCTAAAGTGTGGGCATGAAACAGCAAAAGCTTTTGTGCCATCTGGGTTTTTGCCTAAACTTCCTACAATGGCTTAAGTCTCCCTAGGGTTTTTTTTCTTTTCAGTCTTTAACAAATGCATAGAGATGCCTTTGTGATCTTAATGGAGTAGTCCATCAGTATTCCATGTTGCAGGAACATTAATCAGTTGTTTGACAGCATTTTATTCAAGTCTTCAGAAAGCACTGCAGGCTTCACTTCTTCATGTAAGATGCTTTGTTTACTATATTGCTGTATAATTCTATGGGAAGAAGAGGAGATGGAGGAAAGATTATAAAAAATGGTGGAAAAAGTAACACCAGTGTGATTGCAGAATCATGGAATTGCTAAGGTAGGAAAAGACCTCTAGGATTGAGTTGAGCTGCTAACCCAGCCCTGCTATGGTCAATGTATCCCAAAGTGCCACATCCACATGTGTTTTCAACACTTCTAGGGATGGTGGTTCCACCACTTCCCTGGGCAATGCCTGTCCTCCCTTTCAGTGAAGAAATTTCTCTTAATATCCAATCTAAACCACTCCTAGTACAACTTTAGCCATTTCCTGTTACCCTGTCCCTTATTACCTGGGAGAAGTGGCCAACACCCACCTCACCTCAACTTCCTATCAGGGAATTAGTTGTAGAGAGCAAGAAGGTCCCCCCCATCCCAAGCCTCCTTTTCTCCAGGCTGATATGATGTGTGTATCTCTTCTCCCTTTCTTCAATACAGGTTGAAACTCACTCCAAGCCCATCCTCCCGGGTGACAGTTTCCCGGGCTTCGTCGAGCCGCAGTGTCCGAACAGCCGGAGGGAAGAGGAAGAGGATTGATGTGGAGGAGTCTGAAGCAAGCAGTAGTGTTACCATTTCCCACTCAGCTTCTGCCACTGGGAATGTGTCCATTGAGGAGATAGATGTGGACGGAAAATTCATCCGTTTGAAGAACACCTCTGACCAGGTTGGAAAATGCACATTTATCAGGAGTGGAGGTGGAAAGGCATCCTCAACACACTTTCAGCTCTTGGGCTTCATCTTGATTTACTGGCACGGAGGAGCTAGTGTGTATCAAAATAAGCTTTCACACAGTATTCTGGACTGATAATGACTTCTTCCCAATGATTTTAAATGCCTTTGTTTCATTGCTAAGTTGCCCACCCACCAAAGCATTATGTTGCTCTTCAGAGTTCTGCGCTGCTGGTGGTCTACCTGTAAATATTTGCATATAGCACTGTTACTGACAAGAAATACTGCAAGCAGACATCAGGCTGCTTGAGAAGCCTGTCAGGTATTTTCTCTGCCTTAAAAAGCCCCGGAAGAAATGCATATAAGTGCAAAAAAAATTAATTGCCAATATCCTTTGTATCTGTGTATAGCTTTTCTGAATTGTAGTTTTCTTTCTTCCTTGGCTGTATCCACAGTTTTTAGGAGCCCTCAGTTCCTATGCCAAAGCCACCTCAGTTATAGTGACTACTGAGATTATTTGATTTTGTGAATAGGTTAGAGTTTGTATTGGTGGATTACACATACCTACTCAAATGAAAGAACCCTTTGATAAAAAAGAATGACAACTTTTCTTTATGTTGTCCTCAAAACAATCCTGTCATATTCAGTATATTTCCCCCTTTGCCCCTCTGACATTACTTGTAATTCCTGCCCCCCTGCCATGATCTCCTGCCTGGGGTGTTGGCTGAGAGTGATGACTTCACTGGAGAATGCAAGAAAACCTTGATAGCTGTCTGGGTCTAGACAGTTTAGTGTTTATGTGACTCAATTCAGGCAAGTCAAAAACTACTTCGAGTGAATCAGAACCTGCTTTTTTTTTTTCTTTTTTGAGCTCGTATTCCCCCCCTGCCACATACACACACTTGTTTACCACACAGATTTCTCCCCCCACCTTTTATTTAATGACACATTTTCTGTTTCATTAAAGGACCACCAGTTTTGTTCCCAGTGGTTCTTGATTTTAGCACTTTGCTAGGGGTCTAGCAACTACCTGTGGTGCAGTGTAATAAGCTGTGCTTGGGGAATCCTCACAAGTGTTTGACAGTTTATATAAATAGATAAAAGGTGTATAAAATACTCTAATTAGGGTGTGTTTTGTTGCAGTGACCAGCAACAAATGTCAGCATCCGTAAAGACAAATAAGATTATTTTAGATGATCTTAAACTGGAGTCCAGTGGCAACTGTTGAATGATCAGAAACTCTCTGTTAGTGGGAGAATTAAAGAAATGCCTACTCTCGTTTGGAAGTAGTCAGTCTGTAATGTTGACTTACACGTGGTTTGCTATTGCTCTTCAAGTAGTGGATAGGAAAAAATAATGGAAAAAAATTGCTACGGGTCTTGGAAAGGACTATGTGGTGGCAGGTGTGTTATGTGGAAACATTTTAAGAATACTAACAGGAATATTTTGTTTTCTAAGAAGCCTGCCTGTCGTTCTGTGCTTAAAAAATGTATTCTGTGTTTTTAGGAGGATTTTAATATTTAATGTCTGTTATATTAATTTGTATTTTTCTAGCCTAAGTAATAACAAAACTGATGCAAATCATAAACGTTAGTTAATATAACATCAGAACTGAACAGCAGGAGGTATTAAGCTTTAGCTTCAAATGAGAGGTAGGATAAATTTAAGTAAAATTATTCTAATTTTATGCTGAAGATCAACTGATAATAAACCTTTTTACTGGAAATCTTATGTGTCACAGCCTTAGAGGTAAAACACCCTACATGCATAAATGAATGCTGATGGAATATTTGGGGGTTTTTTTCTCTCTTTTCTTAGGATCAACCTATGGGAGGTTGGGAGATGATCCAAAAAATCGGAGATGCTTCTGCTAGTTACAGATATACCTCAAGATATGTACTAAAGGCAGGCCAAACTGTTACAGTAAGTTCTCAAGCTTCGGGTGCTCAGCTGAAATGGACTTCAGGCCAACTTGGGTGTCAGTAAAACACAAGGTTTTTTGTTTTGTCCTTTCTTTGTACACGTTCAGAAGATAATCACCTGTATTTGTATTGTGCATTAGTTGTGTCAATTGCTGGGACAGTTGATACTGAGACATATTTTTCAGAACCTTGCTTTCCGCGTGGAACAATAATTTCCATCATATACAGGCACATTTACATATTCAAAAGTCTCTGCATTAAAAAAACTTGTTCTATTTTAAGAAACTTCGTAAGTATGTAAGCAGATGCCTGTACTTCCTTAACTGAAAGAGATTCACAAGTGTCACTTAAATGAAAATACATTAACTCAGTAAATAACTTGGAAGCATAGAAGACTAGCAAATAATGTTCATGTGTGACTTCTATTAACAGATCTGGGCTGCAAATGCTGGAGTCACTGCAAGCCCTCCCACTGACCTCATCTGGAAGAACCAGAATTCCTGGGGTACTGGTGAAGATGTGAAAGTTGTACTGAAGAATTCTCAGGGAGAGGTAAGGTCACCTCAGATGCATTTAAACTTGTCTTTCTGTGGTACCATCACCTACAGATAATACAAATACAAGGTGGAACCACTGTAAGGACTTTACAAAGGAATGCACTGGAGTGTTTAGTAAAGTTTTCTCCTTTTGCTTTCCAGCTTAGCACACTTTACTTCTGTCTTAAATTGCATTTCTAAACTGCAGTTTATTAAGTGTGGTTTTTTTCTTTGTATTGAGTGCAAGCAGTAGAAGCCAGGAGTTGGGCAGTGCCTTAGAATACACTTTGAAAACATTTAAGTGAACTCTTCAGTGATTTGGGGTTTTTAATTAGTTTTCCTTAAAACTGTTTATGAGGAATGTTCCAGTGAAATTCACTTCAAGCAATGAGGAATTAATTTTGGTAAGGTGGGATTTCAAGCTGTGGCCAGGACAGTTACTATGACACACTGCAATTGAAAGAATATTTAAATACATATGTGAAAGAAAGCAGATTTTGTAAGAACTTGATGAGTGTTTTGTTAGAAAAAGACTCTTTTTAATCTTTAAGAGATGTAAAATTAAACTGTTAGGAATGCTGTTTATGCACAGCTGTATCTAAAAAGTATGTAGACAAAATGAGTACAAGTAATTTTCCCAACAGCTGACACTTTCCTTTCTCAAAGTGTAAGTAGTTGAGCACCAGATTGTGGAGGTGTCAAATCTTAAAATTCTGTTGTAGGAGGTTGCTCAAAGAAGCACTGTCTTCAAAACAACAGCACGTGAAGGGGAAGATGAGGAATTAGAAGGAGTTGAACCTCTGGAGGAAGAAGAAGAACTTTCTCACCAGCAGGTATCTTGTCTTAGGTTAACAGGGTTATTTAGGTTGAAAAAATGGAGACATGAGTCATGAAGTCTCAAAAAAAATCATAAAAAAAAAATCATGTATAGGTGGGTTTTTCATTTTGGGGGTTTTTTTTCAGCAGTAATTAATGAAAGCATGGAGCTGTGTTACTGAAACCACTGCAAAAATTTTACCTAATGTGTTCCTTTGAAGAGAAGATTTTTCTTAAAACAAGGCTGGAAAGCTTAAAGATATGGGGATTTTTTTTTTTTCCTCCTTAAACTCTGTTTGTGGCAAGATTCCCCCCATGCCAGTATGGTAAAGTTTGGCTTAAGCAGGTAAACCTAAATTTACATAATGTTTTGAGAATTTAAATCTCTTTTTCTCTGATAGTGAAAATTATGATAGTGTCTTCTGTTTACATATTTTCTGTGATAGAGAAAACTGGAGATTTTAATTAAAGACACTATAAGAGAAAATGTCCGTTGCATGCTGAAAAAAAATGGAACTCTGAAGGCATATGTAAACATACAAAAAAAGTCTGTGTTCAAAATTGTATTTTTTGGCAACCACGAATTGTGGCCTATATCTGAATCACAACTTTGTGGCATATAAAATAGTCAGGTTTTTATTGCAGTTGTGCAGAAGTGTACTGAAACACATCCACCTGCTCATGTGGTTTCTGTGATTGTGTAGTTCATCTGCATGTGTTCTAGTAGCTTTACTTAAGAAACATTATAGAAAGGCTAGATTTCTTCAGATAAAAACTCTTAAGGCACTTGTATATGTTCCCTGCTGTGTTGCGCACCTCTCTAAACTCAGTGATGCTTTTTTGACTTGAGATCCAAATATGGCAATTTTTTGTTTTTCTGATACCTGTCCTCCAGTACCTCTTATTGGCAAGGATATATAACATTCTTTTACTTCCACGGAGTAACAGGTTGTACAGCTTTGCATACTGACTCTTGTTTATCCCATGCCAGGCTAATAATTTAATATATTATTAACATACAGAATATTGAGTAGCAAAATCTGTTACTGCTGGATTTATTTTTTTTCTTTGTGTAATCAAAGATGATTCTCTCCATTCACCACAGGTAGAGCAAAGGGCATCCAGCAGAAACTGTCTGGTTATGTAACTCCAGTCATCCAGGTTCCTCCAGTCAGAGTAATCCTTGCCTACAGAACAGAGCCTTCTCAGAAGCACAACATTATTTTCTGTCTGTGAATTTTGAAGCTGCGAGTTTGATGGCCTTAAATTCCTTTGCCACTGAAAAAAGGAAGGTTTGTAGAAGTATCTTGACTTCCTCGCAGGATGTGAATTGTTGACTCCAGACAAATGTACTGTTTGGAAATTAATGTTCCTGTCTCCCAGATTTATATGCCAGTCTCTTTTTATTGAAACCTTGCTGGAATAGAAATATTCCAGTGTGTTTTGGGGATCGATTTTATTAGATTACACCACTCTAGACTAGTTGTTATTGACCTCTTTGTATTTAGGTGCTGTTGGGGATTGGTTTAGAGTGCTTATTCTGCAGGAGGATTCATGTTACACCTTGTAGTTGTGTTGTTAAGATAGTGTTACCAGCTTTAATTTTCCTGTGTTTATTTAACAAATAGAAGGCTCTTTTAATATGGATTGCCTTACTTGTTTACAATTTTTAGGAATGAGACCAAGTTCCTAGGGGTCTAGTCTACGTTTTTATGGGAAACAGTTTTAATTTTGTCAATGTTGAAAGTTTTTTCTGTCCTTTTTGCATTATTCTGATGTCAAAAAAACTTTTAATAAAGTATCTCTGTTTAAGTTGCTGTGAAGTTTTTGGAATTTGTTTCTTTCTAGAACTGAGTTAAAAGCTGAATGACTCTTGAATACTTGAAACTTGATAGGCTTTGAAGCAGAAGAAACATCCCAATTGGACAGTGGCTTTTGAGTTACAAAAATTTCTTCTGAAAAATGAGTAGCATTACTTCAAATTTGGAAAATTAATTCTTTAAAGCTTGAATATAGCTCTGTTGCATAACTGTCCATGCTTTGTCTTTGCTTCACAGGTTAATTCTTACTGGATTGGTTTTTACTACATCATACAAGCTGAGCAGGTTAAACAAGCATAACAGTAACATAAAGAAAAATCTGGAAGTACTGTAAATAGTTATCTCTGGTATAGTCTGATGTATTTCTGAATGCATGGCCAGAATTTCTGAAGTTGATTGGGCTTTTTTTCTAGAATTAGTCTCAAAGCAAACTTTATGGCTTTTTTAACATGTCTTTTGTCTTGAGTAAGTTCCATTTTCGGGTGAACAGCATGGTGGCATTTCAACCACCTGCCAGCAGAAGGTGAAAGGGGGTGATGGGCAAGGGTTATGCAGATGGATGAGTGTTGGTTATCTAATTCTTAGGTCATGGTAGGAACCCTCTTGTATAATCAAATATTCTTGTTTATAGGTTTTGTAGAACCTGTTTTTTTGTCACCTGGATGATGAACACTGCTGTAACTCTCACCTGAATGTATAGATAGGAGCTGCTACTTCTATAATTTTTTTCTACACAGAGGTCTTTTAATCCTGTTAATGCTGTGGTAAATCAGCACTCTTGTGATGGATGACTGCAAGAAATACAGATTTTTAGAAGACTTTTTTTTCTTGCTGTTACAAGAATTTCTGTAAACAAGCACGAAAGGCTGTTGGGAAACATAACTGTCTCTTCTGTGGAGTGTGTGTTCACTCTGACCTTTAGAGTGAAACAACCTACCACAAGGTGGACATCTTGTTTTGCTTTTATTTTTAGTACTAGAATAGCAATACCACCACAAAACTTCCTACACTTCCCTGCAAGTTCCATAACTTCTGAAAGCACTTGATCAGAGCTGCTTCTGTGTTCTCTTACTTTCTCCCCATCCTCCTACACTGAAGTCCAGAGGTACATTTTGATGAGTGTGAGGTGGGGTGGACTGAAAAACACCATCCTCAAGCTTGTGCAGGGGTGTGTGTATCTTCTGCCACTCTATGTGGCAAATGCCAGTTTTTAATGGCAATTTTTTTTTCCTCCTCTGTCACACTGTGTCTAAGAGAGCACTTGTTTCTGTTAGTCTGGGACTGCAAAGTGCACCACCTCACCTGCTGTGGTTACTGCCATCATTACACCAACACAAGGTGGATTTGGTAAAGGTACCTGACCCCTGGAAGAGGAGCTCCTTGGCTTATATGCAATGTTATGTGAAATGTGTTCATGTTTTGTGGGAAAACATGAAAATTTAGTCAGGAAATGAGCCAGAGAAGAAGCAAACTATCTTAATTAGCTCTGCACTCATGTTCAACTTGTGATTAAAATT